>VXCM01004373.1:0-10550 GCA_014773175.1 Lucifuga dentata
GGGAAATGATTGTCAGTAACGTAACATGTATGAAAACTGAATATATTAGGCTCAAACATCCAAAATGGATGGTATGGTCCTTTAACCTAACAAAGCATCGGTGAGTCATTATTGGCTGTTGTTATTCTGACCTCTGTATGTCTAAAACTGTCAATCTGCTCTGCAACTCTGCATCTAAAACCTCTGAGACGACTTCCTGTCCTTAAAGGACACGACTTCCTGTCACATGCAGACGAGACGAGGGGAGAGGTCACTTTGGATTATGAAGCAGTCAGATTACTGCACCTTGCTGGCCAGCTTTAAAGCCTCAGAATGTGTTAGCACATGCTGAGGCTGATTAATTAGACTCCATTTACACCTCGCATTAACATCTGATCTGTATCCAGGTGTGTTACCCAGATCGTGACAAATGTGTGTTAACGTACGGTGTAAACGCACCATGACTAGATCTCAGTTCACAACTATCCAGCTGTAAATAGAATCCGTACAGCTGAGACTCAATCACGAGATACAATCACCCACATGCTGAAAACGTCACTCTGCCTCTTGTTGATAAAGTTATTTTGAAGACATGCTATAAACGTGTACCTGGAATGTGGACAGTGGCAGCCCACGCTAAAAGTTACTAGCTGTTTGAGAAATGGTTGAGGATCATCCGAGGAGCAAAGAAGAAGTGCATGTTTTAATGGAGTAACGACCCGTCATCCGTCATTAAGATCCGATTCCAGTCTGGCAGATTCCAGATGATGTAAATGCAAGTCGTCGTGATCCAGATAACGAATCTGGATCCACAGATACCGTTTTCCTGCAAGGTGTGAAAAATGGAACGTATAGCGGAAGGAAGCATGGATGAAATACATCAGGAATGACAATAAAATGAAATGAACCTCTGTGAGGAGGCGGGACATGGCCACAGTTCATAACAGATGTGAGAGACGAGCTAAAGAAATCTTTTTTTTTGGTCGCAGAGTCGCACACGCACGCACATTAACACACGTATGAAAACATACATAAACGGCATGCGAATGCTCTGATGCAAACAGAGAATCGTAGCCCTTTAAATTAAATAAGCTCAGCAGATCTTAAGACTCATAAAACCTCTCCATCTTCTTTGTTACTGTTGCTCCACCCACTACGCTCCTCTGAACCACTTCCTTGGTGACGTGACGGGTCACGGTGCCGCTGGTCTCCGTGTGCTGCGTGCTCATCGTCATGGCGTCTGTTAGAGAGCAAGCAGGATTTGCTGATGTAGGGGGAGAACATAAACTAAAAGACTGAAAACACCACATAAGTTCATGTATGTGGGTGGTCTGAAGGCGTGTACCTGAGAAGAAGGGCTCATTGAAGATGGTGTGGGAGATGTTGGTGCGTGTGTTGACCTCTGTTGGCATGAGGAAGACATCCCTCTTCGTCATTGATTGACTGTTATACTGAGACAAAGCGCCTATATGGCAGCAGAAACACAAGAAAAGCAGAGATTAGCATGCTGCTACGTACCCAGAGCATATGTTAGCATACTGCTACATAGGCAGAGCAGATGTTAACGTACTGCTACGTAGGCAGAGCAAACATTAGCATACTGCTACATACACAGAGCAGACATTAGCATCTTGCTACATACCCAGAGCCAGAGTAGACATTAGCATACTGCTATGTAAGCAGAGCAGACATTAGCATACTGCTACATACCCAGAGTAGACATTAGCATACTGCTATGTAAGCAGAGCAGACATTAGCATACTGCTACGTACCCAGAGCATATGTTAGCATACTGCTACGTAGGCAGAGCAGACGTTAGCATACTGCTACGTACCCAGAGCAGACGTTAGCATACTGCTACGTATCCAGAGTAGACGTTAGCATACTGCTACACCCAGAGTAGACATTAGCATACTGCTACGTAAGCAGAGCTGATGTTAGCATACTGCTATGTACGCAGAGCAGACGTTAGCATACTGCTACGGGCAGAGCAGACATTAGCATACTGCTACATGTTTATATGTAGCAGCAGTCAAATGCTACGTGTTTATACATAACAGTCAATGCTACATGTTTATATGACAGCTGTATTGGCAGATATCCAAAACATATCAAATTTATTTTTACATATGAATGTTGTCCAAAGTCTACCTGAGAATATCTGATTCCATGCGCTTTTTATTGTTTTTTTACTGTTTACATGTTCACAACACATATCTGATATGTGAACCACATGAAAACTTGTACCTGAAGGTGTAAATGCATCCCAACATTTGATCCCACACACTTATACTGGGGGCGTAAGGAATATCACAGCCTCTAGAGGCCAAATGGCTAATGTGTATGTGGATTATATTTATTGGACTCAAACATGAAAAAATCACCAATATGCTCCTTTAAGCCTTGCTCACGTCAGAAGCTCTGTTGCTAGAATGAATTACCTCCATCCTGAGACTCGATGGTGATGATTCCCTCTCTCTCAGGACCGAAGCCCTGCGTGGTTCTGGCCTGGACTTTAAACTTGTAGGGAACATTCTCCATCAGGTTTGGGACTGTCAGTCTCGTCTCAGCGCTGTCCCCGTTCACCTGGAAGGAACGCACGTCTCCTATAGGAAACAGGAAGGCGGCGTCAGAAAGGTATATGCGGGCATCAGAGGTACGTATGCAGCATAGACATGGCCGTCCCTGAAAGCCGCACCTCCTCCGTGCAGCTGTTCACAGGTGACCACGTAGCCCAGGATGTCTCCGTTAGGCTTGCGGGGTNCCTCCTCCGTGCAGCTGTTCACAGGTGACCACGTAGCCCAGGATGTCTCCGTTAGGCTTGCGGGGTTTCTCCCAGCTGAGCTGCAGGGCGTCAGGGCTCAGCGCCGTGAAGACCAGCGGGCCGGGCGCACTGGGCGTGCTCAGAGTGAACGGAGAGCCTACAGTGGAAGAGGAAAGAAGAAAAGGGGATGAGATCAGATTCACAAAAAACAAAGCAGGGTCACTGTGCAGCGTTTTCTAAGGTTAATAGTTATTGTTAAAGGACCATACCACCCATTTTGCATGTTTGAGCCTAATATATTCAGTTTTCATACATGTAACATTACTGACAATCATTTTCCAAAACATACTACTGGAATGGTGAATTAAAAATGTTTTTCCTACCTTCCAGACCTCCATTGGTTTCAGTTCATTCTGCTATTAAAATCAACTTGTTGATACTTGAAACGTTCTTGGGATAGGTAATCCATCATCACCAACAAGACGTGTATTCAGGTTTTTTTTAAAGTTATGTAATTTTAGTGTTTAAGCTCAATAAAAAGCGTGGAGTGAATGTATGCCTCCACCGGGGAATATAGTCCCAAAAGAAGACCTGCGTTTATGGAAAAATTTAAAGGACCGTGACTTCATAAGGCTGTGTAACTATTAGCAGGAGAAACATGGATTTTTAAGGTGGGTGTATCACTTGAATATTTGATTTTGAAAGATTAAGAGATTTTGCAAAATATCAGGAAAGCTGAAATACGGTTTTATCCTTTGGGAAATGATTGTCAGTAACGTAACATGTATGAAAATTGAATATATTAGGCTCAAACATGCAAAATGGACAGTATGGTCCTTTAATCACCATGAAACTTTGTTTTAAAAGGTGCTACACAAATGAAAATTTTTATTAGTATTATTATTATTATGATAAAGTGATGTACCTGGCATGGGGCTGAGGGGACTCTTGGGGTCCACAGCAGACTCGATGGTGATGACTCCCTCTCTCTCTGGACCCCAGCCCTCCTGGCTCTGAGCCTTCACCTTGAACAGGTAGGAGTGGTTGGGCAGCAGGTCCTGGATGATCACAGAGTTCTCTGCTGGGTTGGTGACATTGATACGGTTCACCTCACCTGAAGGACAGGACACGGGTCATTCAGGATTCAATACTCAACAAGCCCAGAATAAAGGCCAGCCTCGTTCATCGTCATAGCGAGCATTTACCTCCATTGAGCAGCTGGTAGAGGATGCAGTAGCCCAGGATGTCCTTCTCGCAGTGCGGCTCCTGCCAGCTGACTTTGAGAGCAGTGGGACCCAAAGCAGAGAACACCAGTCTGCTGGGCGTGTCCGGGACCCCCGGGCTGAGTCGGGTACCTGATGGGGAGCACGGTGAAATGAGATGTGGGCAGTAGTAACATGTGGCAGCCATCTACGGGCAGTTTTGCATGTTTTAGCCTATAACTTATGCATTTTACCATAAATGCTCAAATAGTGGCTGTGGTCTTTATGTGTACCTCAACCACAGGAGAACCAGGCTTTTATTTCTAATTTTAAACTCGATTAAAAATGTTTGAGGAGGAAGCCCCATTTTCTGATCTGTTAAATTTGCTGCTTACCTCCAGCTAGCCAGAGCTCATCCTTCTGATTTTTCCACTATTGAATTCTTTTCAGATCAACGTTAAAATGGTTTGCAGCTTCCTCACCGGAATTTTCCTCATTGCATTGTAAAATTCCCTTTTTAAAATTCGTGTCAAATTGTCATCTAGACGCCAAAAATTTCACCAAAGTTTCCCTCTGCAATTAGCAACTTCAGTTTTTCTGTATAGCAGTTAGATGGTCAGGTCAGATGTAGCTGCTGCCATCTGGTGGCGAATGTGTGTTGCTACAAAATACACTAATATTTACCTGAACCAGTAACAGAACCAGTAAGGCAGGGTTTCAGGTCACGATGGGTCTATACCCATCGTGACCTGAAACCCTGCCTTTATTTCTTCCAGCTATAATTAGATCTCAGCCATTATTTGAATAAAGGTTTTCATGTAGATATTAAACGTGCAGCACCACTCGTATGGTCTCTAAGAGCAAACCAGAGAGGAAGACAATGCATCAGACACAGAAGAAGGAAGACGGTGGCCTGAAGGGGTCAGCAAACAGGTTGATGCTTTCATGCCCGTACTCTGCAGACTCACCCTGGAGAACCCTGTCCAGGTTAAGCAGGGCGTCGTTGACGTCTGAAGAGTGGGTCCTGGCCCTGGAACCCTGAGACAGGCTGTAGCTGTAGCTGCTTTGAGAGCTGCTCTCAGTCCCGGTGTAGCCAAACCCACCTGAGGGCATGTTGAGCAGGGGGGCGAAGGAGAGGGATGGTGAAGAGGTTGAGAGGTAAGAAGAGGTGCAGGGAAAGGTGGAAATAGTGCGGTGAGGAGGTTGAGAAGGAGGAGGAAAAAAGGAGAGGTTGGCAGGTAGGGAGAGAGGGAGAAATGGTGCCAATCAGCAGAGCGTCTGCAAAGTGTGTGTGGATAAGCTTCCTGTGCAGCCATCAGCCCGTCCCTGCTAACGCACATCCAAGCCTTCAGCCTCATGCACCTGCAGCTTCTACCTTTCACACCTGCTGAGGCATCTCCAAAGTCACTGGCCAGAAAGCTCATTTCTAATTCCTTCCACATTTACTTTGGAATGAATTCAGAGCAGCTGAAGCTTACCTAGATCAGGGAACTTGCTCGATGCTTCTCCCATGACAATGGAGTCCCGGATGTGTTCATCAGTGTAAGTCCTGTTCTCTGAGCGCTTCCTCATCACCACTTCCTTGCTGTATACTCCTCCTCCTCCTCCTCCTCCTCCCATCATATCACCTTCAATCACCTCCTGCCTGTAAGACATTGAACTTCCTAGAAGGAGAGAGAAGGATAAAGCTGAATAATGTTTTTCAGGTATTTTCCTCCATCTAATTAATGGCAAACATCTTACCTGGTCCAGACAGGTAGGTTGTTTCCATGGTGGTCATGGATCCACCTGCCCCTCTGTAGTTTGAGCTCAGGGTGGACATGGGTGAAGATGATGTGGACAAATTGCGAGACACCGAACCTCTTGGGAAAAGGAAATTTTGGTCCCATTTTCCATTCATCATGTGATCTGCAAAACAGCAAAACAAGAGCAGGAATTATAAAGTGGCAGAAAATAAGGAACCGGTAAAGTGAAAGAATTGCTGCTTTGGATTGTAAAAAGGCGCATCAGATCTTAAATGCAGCTGCAAGAAAAATCAATTAACCACTGCAAAAAAAAAAAAAACAAAAAAAACATGGCACCATCATCCAACCTGCTGCAGAGTTACCTGCTAACTCAACAGCCACACAGGAAGTAAGCTTTACAAACATCAGACAAGCGTCCAGGTGACTACAGAAGGACGGAGGGGGACAGTCAGAGACAGGCACATGGAAAGCCTGTCCACCATCAACTGCAGGTGGGGCAGTTGATGTCAGAGCTCCTCTCTGAGTGGTGGGAGGGTCGTGGTGCAAGGATCGGGGACGTGGGACAGCATGTATGGGTAGATAAAGGACAAGCGGACATGACTGAAGCCTGAAATCACGCGATTAGCCGAATGACAGATCAGATCACCGCCTTGCCGGGCGCCTGATTGGCCGTGCAGACTAGCTGGCATGCTGTTTGCTGGTCTGATGGAGCGTTCTTCACCTGGCAGGTGTGTTTGGGTGTGCTCGGACTGGGGGGCTTCCTCTGTGCTTGTCTCTGTGTCTGTGCTGAGCCGGGGGTTGGGGATGATGTCCACTGCCTTTTTCCAGGACACCTGACGGAGATCCAGGTTGGACCCCACCACCTTGACAAATTTCCAGCCTTGCAATCGCAGTCATATGAGAAGAAACAAGCAGGTGGAGGATAGTTTTGTAGGCAAGATGGATCAGTGGTCCTACATAACGTGTTAGACATTAGGTAACAAACCAGCCTGCGGTGTGCTGATATTCCACTTCAAACAGGGATTACATTCAGGATTTTGCTTTGTGTCACAGAAGTCCAAATCCTCTCTTAAGCAAAGTGCAAAATTCAGCAGAATCTTCCAGAGAGAAATGTGACTAATAGCACAAAAATGGCTGCAGAAGCAGAAAGAGTGAGAGCAGATTTAATGAGGGCGTGTCTTGCGGTTTGCGATCGTAAAGCATTCTAACGGCAGATTTCTGGAGATGCGCTGGAAGCAAGGTTTTGTTGCTGCTGGGAAAAACGTGATGAAGAGGACAGAGACAGAGACGGACTCCATCCCCGAGCAAAACAGGCTCATCTGTTTCCCTCTTTCTGACAGGAGAGACACACACACACACACACACACACACACACACTTTACAAAAACATTTTGGCCACAGGAACAAAGCGGAATGCCCGGGAACTCTGGGAATGTGGGATAATTGGAACCGTATTACTGTTACTGCTCAGACTCTGCAGGTCTGGCCGTCACATGCGTCGCTCTACAGCAGAGAAGCATCAGAAACCAGACGAGCGCCACGGATTTGCACCGTCGGCTGCACCTACCATCACCGGACATGCTGGGCGTCTTGGATCCAGGAGACTTCAGCACCTCGCTGCTGTACATCAGGAAGCTGTCGTACTCGTCTCCGGCTTCAGCGTCCACAATAGGGATGTCTGGGATGATGGGAACTAGGCACACAAACAAAAGGAAATGTGTGTTTCACATGGAAATGTTCTTTTAATATAATCAACTTTAAGGGCATGGTCACACCGGGTTTGTTTTGAGCGTTTTGAGCGCATTTCCCACTGAAGTCTGGTTTGTTTGGACATGAAAAAACAGCAATCATACTCGGGTCTGCAGGACCATGTCTGGGGCCTCAGATGATGCAGGTCTGTGCAGTGGTTCATTTGTGGTCTGAACCTGATCCGCTCTAGTCCCAAACCAGCTACAAGGCTATCTATTCATCTACTGATGTATTGATCTATGAATTGATCTACTGATTGATGCAGAAGCAGAGAAGGCTGCGTGCTTACGTAACGCTTAACTACAACTGCAGGAAAGCTTGTTTTACGTTAGACACTCTGCAGATATCTGCTACTTAAAACCTCTGATCACGTCAAACGTAAAACAAACTTTATTGCAGTTAAACTCCATTTTTAATTAGACTGAAATTTTAAAGCATGTTGGAGAAACAGCAGAAACATATCAAACTCACTCAACATGTGCTGTTGCTGTCATAGTTTTCTTAGTTTATGGAGCAAATGATGATTATGGCTAAGAAAGGATCCACATTCATCTTTGTTCATGTTATTTAATTTTCCCTGCATAGTACATTCTTTCCTGTTTTGATTTTGTTTCTCCGCCCCCAGACATTTCTGACCAATGAGCAGAGAGAGTGACTTTTCCTGATAGATTTTCCTACAGATCTGATTCAGACCAGAGCAAATGATCTGCAGATCCTAAAAGGCCTACGTGTTCTGTAGATGTTTGACTTACTGGACAGCGGTCTGGCAGGCTGTGAAGCCAGGTTGATGGTGGCGTCTCTGAAGGGGCCCCAGCCCACGCTGTTCTTGGCACGGACTTTGTACTGGTAGGTTTGAGCGTTCTGCAGGTTCTCAATCAGCAACATTCGCTTCTTAGGACTGTCAATCTTCACCTTCTTAGCTGCACCAACTGGCTCTGTGTGACAGGATGAAGAGTTTCCATATGACGTTAAAGAAAATGAAGCTCCTTAACACCCACATAACATTTCTGTTTTTAGACACTTACTCATGTCATCATCGATGGGCGTGTAGATGACCTCATAAGCTGTGATCTTGCCGTTGGTCTCTGCAGGCTCCGCCCAGCTGACCTGAGTGACAGTTGGGCTGATGACATTGAAGGCCAGACGACCAGGTTCACCAGGCACTGGAGGAGAACGGGACAGGAAGGGAAGTTACACTTATGTCTACTTGTATCTACATCCGTGGTTTCCTGCTGTAGTGATGTCATTACCGTCTTCTAGGGTTTGACAGGAAATGATGTCGGTATCGTAGCCATCTCCAAAGATGTTGTAAGCGCACACTCGCATCTCGTAGTCGCAGTAAGGGTACAGGTTGTTGAGTTCAGCGTGAGGCGTCTTCACATCTACAACCTGAGCATCTTTCTCAGGGTCGCCATAGATCCAATACTTCACCTGCAGACAAGCAAGCACTGTAAGCAAACCCCAAGGCTCTTTAAAGGACCATACCAGTGATTATGAGCAATAAGTACAAACCACATACATGTTACACTACTGACAACCATTTTCCAAAACCATTTTCTACTGGAGCGGTAAATGTTATAATTGTTTTTCCTACCTTCCAGGCTACCATTGGTTTCAGTTCATTCCAGTATGACATAAAAATCAAGTTGCAGAAACTTGAAACATGCTTGAGATAAGTAATCCATCACAGCCAGCAAAATGCTATTATTTTTTGTTAATATTGTTTAATTTAGTTGCTCCAAACCAGAGCTGCACAGATGAAAATGTATGCCTCCACCAGAGAATATAGTCCCAGGAGAAAACTAATTTTACCCAGAAATGAAAAACAACCATCCATCGCTTCTACATTCAGACGTACATGTTAGGTAAACATTTGATTTAGAAATATTAGGGGATTTGGCAAAGTCACACGGTTTTAAGTTTTGGAAAATGGCTGTCAGCAATGTAACAATCAAAATCACTGGTTTGGTCCTTTAAATGATCAATTCAGTGAGTGACAACTTGAATTGCTTTTATGTCACATGAACACACCTTGTACCCTGGGGGGTTTCCAGAAGCTGGGTCCCAGTTGAGACTGATGCTTCTGGGTCCCGTCGCCTTGGCTTTGACATTAGCTGGAGCGAACACGCGACCGCCGGGGGAGGTGCTCTTCTTTCTGCTGAATCCCATCTGCTGCAACTGCTGTGGGACCATTTCTGGAGACTTTGGACTTGTAGGAGCTGAGGAGAAGGATTTCAGAAGGTCATGAGCAAAAGTTACATCACAGAATGTAATTACGTAAAATGCTCCTCCAGCTCGGTTTACCTCCATCGGTGATATTAATGAGCGTGGTGTTCCTCTCGCCGATGGAAGCGTTAGGACTTGGTTCAAACAGCTCCAGCTGGAGGGTCTCAGGCTGGACTGGGCTGATGTTAGCCATCGGATCGATCACGATGTTCTTCTCTGACTCTCCAGGACCAAACTTGAGAGGACCGGATAATGTGAACCTCTGGGCGTTCTTGGTGCGCCATCTCACCGTGGCAGGGCTGTCCACGTTGCGGGTGCAGACCACGGGGATTTTGTAGGTTGTGTCAGATGTGCTGAAGTTCTGAGTGGCCTTCTTAAACATTATGACGCTGGGCTCTACATTCAGAAAGAGAAGGAACTGTAGCAGTCACGGCTTTGGCTGGGAGCTGGGGGGGGGGGGANTCCTGGGCCCTGGATCAAGGGGGGGTCCAAGAGAGCCCTTTTGCTGTCAAATAATTTACTAGGACAGTTTGCCAAATATGGTCATTTGTGAAAACTTTATTTAGCAAATGGGAGTCTAATAAAACCTGTAAGTTGCATTTCCATATTTTTCTTGACAGAGAGCGATCTAAAATAATTTAATGTCNAATAAAACCTGTAAGTTGCATTTCCATATTTTTCTTGACAGAGAGCGATCTAAAATAATTTAATGTCCCTGTCCAGAGGAAAATGGTTTGGTTCATCGTACACAGCAAAGTCAAATGTTTACCCGTCTCTGACTGCCTGTAAACTCTCAAAATGAGCAGCAAAAGCCAGCTACTCAGAAAAGAAAAGAAAAAGGAAGAAGAGAAAATGAGACAGAGGTAATGGGACATCATGGCTGTT
>VXCM01004377.1:3821-14042 GCA_014773175.1 Lucifuga dentata
GGGGGAGGGCACAGAGTCACGAGGACTTTAGCATGGGTGTCACTTTGGTGGGAGCGGGAACAGAGATAAACAGGGTTTTGATGATGATGATGGTGATGATGATGAAGGCACATGGACCGTTCCTAATGTTTTATTTTTGGAATTGATCTAGATTGGTAACATGTTTAAGTCTTTACGTTTGGCGCTACATATCAAATCATAAGTGTATTCATTTTGTGATTATTGGTATATTTACAAAACAAAACAAAATTAGTGTCAGATCTTCTTTGCAGGGGGGGGGGGGNGACAGGAAGAGGGCGTTGTTCTTGTAAAAAGGAGCTGAAATTTTTAGAATTCACAGTAATGGACGATTGGAAATTATATAGTTAGATGGTACTTGGTCATGTTATTTGTTCACAGTAATCTTACCGAAGTATCAGCTTTATTTTGGATTATTTGTGTTTGACAATAATATATTGGCAGTGTAACTTAAAGAACCATACCACTCATTTTGCATGTTTGAGCCTAATATATTCAATTTCCATACACATAATGTTACTAACAATCATTTCCCAAAGGATAAAACTGTATTTCAGCTTCCCTGAAATTTTGTATAACCTCTTAATCTTTCAAAATCAAATATTCAAGTGATACACCCACCTGAAAAATCCATGTTTCTAATAGCTATGCAAACTTATGAAGTCATGGTCAGTTAAATTTTTCGATAAACACAGGTCTTCTTTTGGGACTATATTCCCCGGTGAAGACATACATTCACTNATTTTTCGATAAACACAGGTCTTCTTTTGGGACTATATTCCCCGGTGAAGACATACATTCACTCTGCACTTGTTATTGTGCTTAAATGCTAAAATTATGTAACTTCTAAAAAAACCTGAATACATGTCTTGTTGGCTGATGGATTATCTATCCCATGAACATTTCAAGTATCAACAAGTTGATTTTAATAGCGTACCAGAATGGACTGAAACCAATGGCGATCTGGAAGATAGGAATTTTTTTTAAATTCACTGTCCTAGTAGTAAGCTTTGGGAAATGATTGTCAGTAACGTAACATGTATGAAAATTGATATATTAGGCTCAAACATGCAAAATGGTGGTATGGTCCTTTAAAGGCCTGTGTTTTGATTCAAAGCAACGAGAACAGTAGGTGGTCTGACAGTTTGTGTTTGTGTCTGATTAGTATTTTTCTTCAGCTCATAAGCAGTCGATGTGTTTTGAATTTAAAATGGTTCGAAACAGTCAATACAGCTGTGTGTGTGTGTGTGTGTGTGTGTGTGTGTATGTGTGTGTGTGTTAGCATGAGTCATTTGCATGCTTCCGCACATTCACTTTAGATTAAAATATTTGTAAAGCAAGTGTGTGTGTGGAGGTGTTAAGTGACTCACTTCACGCCTGTGTCTACATGTGTATAATGAATGTGTGTCCATTTCTGTGTTAAGTTTGTTTATGTATATGTTAATTTATGTGTGTTTAGAGGTGGTAGATGAGGAGGCAGCCTGGTCAGGACTCTGCAGAGTCATATTTTTTAATTAGACTCGTAGTTTGACGGCTATTTATCTGGCACGGAATGGAACGGCTTGGCTTGGCAAAGAACANTTAGACTCGTAGTTTGACGGCTATTTATCTGGCACGGAATGGAACGGCTTGGCTTGGCAAAGAACAGACTATGAATCTTTCCTTCATTACTAACCCTGAACCCAATTTTGGTACTGGAACTGTAGCTGCTGCACCTTTTTTTTTTTTTTTTTTTTTTTTGTTCCTACTCTGTGATAGTTCAGGAACTGCTGGGTGGAGCTTAAAAAACTAAACATCACTGATTGGTCAGATGCAAGTTTCTCACAGTCCTTCTTGTTCCTTGCCAGCCTGAAATTTGTAGTTCAGTTTCCTCATCAAGAGCTGCAATTGTTTTTAAATAAAAATTATAAAAAAAAATTATAATAAAAATTATTTCCATATTACAGACACAACTTGCTCTATTTTCCATAATCGTTACTGTACTTGAAGTGACCAAGGAACTTCCTGAAGGAGCTTTATAGTTCCTCCTCTGGTTCATTTGGAGTAAAGTAGTTCCTAATTTAGTTTCAAATTTTGCATAAAAACATGAGAAACTTTCTGTTCCTATTATCCTCTGCGCCTGCGTTCTTTTGGAGTTAAAGTCTGGATCATTTTGGATCAGTCAATGCGAGATCCGATTCTGTCGATGGAAATGAAATCCTCTCAAAAATCACGGCCGGCTCTGCCTGGTCAATTCATTTTTCTGTGCAGAATTTATTTAGTATTGATGGAAACAATTCCATTTGAGCGTTTGCTGCAGAGCGGTGGGACGTCTACTGATGTACTGCGGAGGAAAGATTGAGGGCAAATGAGTTCAATCTACTGAAACACAAAGCATTGTGTTATTGTGGGGAAACATCAGTGCTTTCTGTGTTGCTGCTCAGAGGTGATTGACCTGTGTGGCAGCTGTGGTTATGTAAAAGTCACCGTTCTGTGTTTCCTGTCAGTGTTTCTCTGTCTGAAATGCAGGATTTTTATTTTTCCATTAAATGCCTCTGTATGTGTATGTGTGTGTGTGTGTGTGTGTGTGTGTGTGTGTGTGTGTGTGTGTGTGTGTGTGNTTTTTTTTTTTTTTTTTTTGTCTATATTTTTTTGCAGGTTGGACCTTCAGGCTCTGCAGGTTTATTGTGAGTTAAAGGGCGACTTCACTCAGTTTTCATAATTTTATCCCTGCATCGTCATAGTTTATGAATTTTAACTTTATCTATCTGGATTTGGTTTAATGCAGAAATGGCTTTTCATGTTCCAGCATCCCTAAAATGTAACTGAAGTTTGTTGAATAAAGGACCATACCACCCATTTTGCATATTTGAGTCCAATATATTCAATTTTCATGCATGTAATGTTACTGACAATCATTTCCCAAAGCATACTACTGGAACAGTAAATTAAAAATGTTTTTCCTACCTTCCAGACCACCATTGGTTTCAGTTCATTCTGGTACGCTATTAAAATCAACTTGTTGATACTTAAAATGTTCTTGGGATAGGTAATCCATTATCATGAACAACATACATTCAGGTTTTTTTGAAGTTTCACAATTTTAGTGTTTAAGTGCAATAAAAAGCATAGAGTGAATGTATGTCTCCACCAGGGAATATAGTCCCAAAAGAAGACCTGTGTTTATCAAAAAATTTAAATGACCATGTCTTCATAATTTTGCATAGCTATTAGAAACATGGATTTTTAAGGTGGGTGTATCACTTGAATATTTGATTTAGAAAGATTAAGAGATTTTGCAAAATAGCGGAAAAGCTGAAATACAGTTTTATCCTTTGGGAAATGATTGTCAGTAACGTAACATGTATGAAAATTGAAGAAATTAGGCTCAAACATGCAAAATGGGTGGTATGGTCCTTTAAGAGCTCCAGTGACATCACTATTTGCTGGGTTGGGAAGGCTCTGATTGGTCCTTTGAGAGTCAAGAAGGGGTGATTGACAGGGCCACAGTAACAATGAGAGAGCTGTTTGGGAAGGTGAGGGGGCGGGGCTATCGGACAAAGTGGCGAGGTAGATTCTGGTCTTACCTCACAGTCGGACTCCTCTTTGGTCTTACACTCCCAGGTGTATCTGCTCATGGTTTTCTGAGGGGAGGGGGGAGGGGAAGGGTTATACTCCTCAAAAACCAAACAAATCATCCTCAGAGAAAGACAGATTGACAAGAGATGAATAAAATAGAAGAAAAACAGACAAGACAGAGAGAAAAAGAGAAATGAAAAGAATGAAAAGAGGAATGAAAAAGAGAGAGAGAGAGACTGAATAAAGCTGACAGAAAGGAAAGAGGAGACAGAAATAGAGACAAATCCAGTGGCGGAAGAAGTACTACAGTTCTTTGCTGAGATAAAAATCAACAAGTTTTAGAGATAAAATCTACTCAAGTACCTAAAGAAAAAATACTAATATTAATATTAAAAAAGAGTTGCTGAGTGAAAGACTTGTATGTCTGGTTGGGAGGGATTTTTATGTTTTCAGCTCAATTAAAGGAAAAAAAAAAATCAAAACAAAAGGAAATAAGGAAGGAGAGAGGGAAGGAAATAAATGAGGAAATAAGGATGGAAGCAAGGATGGGAGAGAAGAGAGAAAACAAGGGAAAGGCATAAGTTAAGTATGAAGGAAGGAAAATGAGGAAAGAGAACAAAAAGAAAGAAAGAAAGAAAGAAAGAAAGAAGTCAAATTTAACAGGAAATAATGGAAAAGGAAATAAGAAAAAAAGATGGCATTAGCGATCTTTTATGTCCCTTAAAAGTTGATGTTCTGAAGATACAAATCAGCAATATTTATGACACTGAATGCAAAAGAGTGAAAAAAGTTTAATATTTCCCTGAAGGAAAAAGTAGAAAGTAGAATGTCTCCCAAAATATTCAATACCAGCACCTCAAAACTGCGCTTAAGTACAGTATAAGAAAATAAATTCAATTACAGTACTTTCCACTTCTGGACAGATCGGAGACAAAGCAGAGACAAGAGAGTGAGAAAGGAGAGGAAGAGAGGAGAGGCAAATAGAAGAGAGGAAGACAGTATGAAATAGAAGCAGACAAACAGAAGAGACAGATTGAGTGTCTGAGATAGATAGAGAGAGAGAGAGAGAGAGAGAGAGACCAATAGTCTGAGTAACTCCACTTCCTGTTGGATGACAGCTGATATTCCCAGCTGGCTGCAGTGTGTCTGAGGTATAAACTGACACAGGCTTTCTGATGCTGCCTGCTCATATAAATACATCAATATGTAAAACAGCACTGAAAATCTGGTGTGGATATTTCTAGTGAGGTTCTCCGCCTGGGCTGTTAGTTCACAAACTGGGAGGGAACTGAGGTTATTGTTTATTTGCTATATTAGTGGGTTTATTTTGGGATTGTTTGGGGAAAACTGGTGAGTTGGTTTGGGTTTGATTTGGGGGAAATCTACTGTATGTTGTATGTCGGTAAGTTTCTGTATTTGGTTGGAAAACTGGGGTTGTTGTTAGAAAATAAACCTGGGTCGAATAGTAGTTGGAAATATTACTGTTAGGTTTGTTTTAGGCTAAACACATAAACTCTTGAGAGTGTTAATTTGGACATGAGGCTTAGACCAATTTTCAAATAAACCTGATTTTCACTTGTATTTTGTATTAATATCCGAAATTAGTTGTGTTTCCCGCTGCTAGAAAATACTGTTTGCTGTGGTTTAAAGTAAACGAGGTCCTCTTGCTGCAAGGACATCTAAATATATAGTTCCAGTAATAGAACATGAAGAGAAAAAAAGTGGAATGGAGTAAAATGCAAATGAGTTACTGCATAAAGTAAATAAAACACTTGTATTTCTGTAGCAAATGGTATTTTAAAATGATTTTCACTTGAACAGTTCTAGATAATGCAGAGAAAGCTGCACATCTTAGAGTTTATACCATTAAGTCTCTCATCATTCGCTACATAAATACACTAAAACAAACCATGTAAGCATTTATAAATACTATTGGATCCAGGTTAATGGGCTCTGAGGGTCTGTGATATGTAGGTGGTGTTGAATTAGGAAGTTGACGTCACAGAGATGTGGTTAAGAGATGAAGGTGGATGGATTTGACTAAGGTTTAGGGTGTTTTTTTTTTTTTTTTTTTNTTTTTTTTTTTTTTTTTTGCAGGGTTGTGAAAATGTTGGCTGCACCTTCACTTCAATGACACAGGAGAACTAAAACTGGCAAACTAGCATGGAAGAAATGGGGCTTATAAGGGTCTACTTTGACTTTAGTTAAATGACCAGATCTACTGATGGAGTTGTTAGAGGGTGGTACCACATATTAACAGGACTAAAAATCATAAAATAAAATAAAACAAAATAAAACTACCTTAGTTGTAGCACTAACTACCCATGCTGCTACAACGTAAGCATCACCGCGACTAGCTACCCATGCTTATGTTAGTAAGGCGCCTGTAGGCTCTCTGCTGCCATCTGCAGGCACCAGCGAGGCGTTGCATCTCAGATGTTTATCCTGATCACACAACACCACCCCAACACTTTAGCTTACCTGCTTGTGATACCAATCCCCCCCACCCCCTGAAAAGGCCAGAATAAACAAATTCTAGCATCTCCCCCGCCACTTTCAGGATAAACAAATAAAGCGGACATTTGGTTATATACGCAGATATGTAAACATATAGCGAAGCAGAGCTGCAGTGGCTGTTATGGCCACCAGGAGGCGCACGTTAGCGATACAGCAGGCTTGCCATGACATGCCGATGCAAGAGAAGAGGAAGAGCAGATTAGAAAGAAACAGGGATGGGGTAGGGGAGTCACAGCAAGGGATTGTGGGAGTTTTCTCTTGAACTTGTGAAATGGAAGCCGGGGCACCTGGGTAGTTACACTGTGACAAAGACAGTCTGTATATGTTTAGTCTGAGTAGTTTCAGAAGGAATTTAACCTTTAACCCTGGCTGTGTTACTGCATTGATTCATTCATTTCCCTGCTTCTGTCCTCCATTAGTCCTGCTTGTATTTTGTTTTTTTGACACATACAAACTAATCCACGCGCTGTTGTTTGATTTCCCCAAATTAAACTGTGATGACACTTTAAGCTGAAAGAAAACTTGATTTCAAAAGAGAAAAGGATCAAAAATGAGGCGGTGGGACTTCCATAAACAGCATGTGAACTCTCTTGAGTGTTTTCTTATTTATTATTTGCATTTATGTGCATTTATATTTGTGTGTGTATGTGTGTGCGTGTCTGTGTCTGGCCCTCACCTTCAAAATGGAATCAATAAGCAATAAACCAGGGAACAAAATCAATAAACCCAATGAAACTATGAAATTTAACAGCTCTATGTTACCATGGCAACAGGCAGCAAGGGCTCAGTCACTGCCTGAATGCTTGTTAATGTGAGAATATATAATATAATAATTATCATTATTATGTATGAGTACATGTTTTCTTTGCTTTTTACTGTATATACAGCATGGGTTAGGGTTAAGCTGTACAAATGGTAAAATGCTTGTAGGTTTGTGCATGTCACTGTGGTTATATGGACATTTTATGCCACTAATAACCAGAATAACAGCTCAGTTAGAATTTAAATGCCTCATATAAACACACTGAGAAGAATAAACTGGCTCGTTTTGAAATAATTTCCTGGAAAGGACTTCAACTTTTCACAATTCAATCTAAGATCAAAATTTGTCAGGTACACACTCTTTCTGATTCCCAATTTTATGATTGAGAAAAACTCCCAAAATTCCTTCCTTGCACTTTGACTCTGCCCGTCCCCTTCTTTTCATTTTGCACCTTGGATTTTAGGGAATACTCGTGCCCATGCATTAGAGGGGAGGTCCGGGAATTGGGAAGGGTTTTGGGAACGATGCAGAAAAAGGGGTGAGAGAGAGGCGAGAACCACGTTACCTGACAGATAATGTTATCATAGTAAGCCAATGCACGGGCATGAGGGACGTTAGGAGGGGTGTCGCACAGTTTCCTTACATTTGGGTGGGAGCCCTCAGCGATGGTGGACAGCGAGAAATTATCATTGTGCTGCTCCGATGAAGGCCGGTACTTACTGCTGGGCGCCGGAAAACGGAGGATGGGGAATGAAGAAGGAGGGATGGAGAGGTTGCAGGGAGGCAGAGGAGAGAAAGAAGAGGCATGGAGGAAACATGATATAGAAATTATTTTAAGATGTAAAAAGGAGGAGAGAAAGATGAGGAGAAAGAGGCAAAGGAAAAGAGTGAGAGATTTGAGAGGAAGATGAGGATTTGGAGAGAGAATGGAAAAAAGGAGCAAGATTAGAGATAGAAAAGATATAGAGGAGGTAGGCAGGCATTTGGAGATTTGAAGAGAGGAAAGGAAGAGGGAGAGGAGAAATTCAATATAATATAGAGCATTTAGGAGTGAAAGAAGAAAGTTGGAGACAGAAGAATGGAAAGGTAAAGAGTAAAATAAATGAATTTTGGGGCCAGGAGATGAGGAAGAGGATTGTAAAGATAGGAAGGCATTGCAAGGGATTTGAAGAGAGGTGAGGAGGAAGAGGAAAAGCAAGTGAAAGAGGGTGAGGTGAAAAAAAAAAGAGACCGTGGAGTGTTCAGGGAGGAAAGTGACATTCACAGATGACAATCCACAAGGTGAGAACAGGAAAAAAGACAGGTGAGCAAAATGAGGAAAGTCAAAGAGAGAAAAATGGAAAGGCAGAAGGAACAAAATGGGACAAAAGGAGGGGCAGAGGAGTATAGAGGAGAAATGGGGTGAGACAGAGGGCAAATTCAGGAAAAGATACCATTGTTGGAGAAAAGACAATAAAGGGTTTTCAGAGGGGAAAAAGGAGGGGAGAAAAAGTAAGAAAGCAGCATTAGTCAGACAGCAAGTCTACGTCTTCTGTTTGTGAACTGGCAAGCAGAAAAACAGACAAACATTATCTGCGATGCAACAAAAGGCTTTAATTTTGAACCTCTTTCCTCCAAATAGGAAGTAAAGAAAATTAGGTTACCTGGTTTTTAACTCAAATCCCCTTTGAGGATGAACTTTGACTCACATTCGACCCATTTTTTGTGCTGCTCCAGCAGAGATCCAGCAGAGAAAAGAAGAGAGTTGGTTCCTGCTTTTATTATTTCATTGTTTTTTATTAGCTATTTTAAAATCACAGCAACCCCTTAACGTGCAAAAAAAAAAAAAAAAAAAAACACTTCTACTTTCCCTTGTTGCAGCACCACTGTGCACACTGAGTGAAAACAGGCTGTTTTAAGGCCCTGATACTGAAAAGCCTGCTCTGTTCTGATTGGTCAGCTGTGACTGAGCTGAAACATCCACAAACTGTGAAACACAGGTGCTAGCCAATCGCCCGCTAGTTCTGTACTTAGTGGGCATGTGTAATCAGCCATGTAGGCGAGTCAAGTCACACGATGACATCACCATATCGCAGAAGGGCCAATCAAAAATGAAGTTTCTGTCATGAGATTGCAGTTCACTACTTGTGAACCAGCTGTCACCTCTGAGTTTTCCCTCCTTTGCAGAGTCACATGACAATCTCATCTGCTCCCAATTCCCTAATCTGCCATTTTTCTCTACTATATAACAGCCAATTAACTTTTTTTCCCTGCCTGATTGTCTTGGAAACATTGCTCAAGTATTCAGCCATTTACCTGTTACCTGTCTGTAAATCCTAATCTCAGCCTGCTCTCCGGTTTTCCAGTTATTGTCCTCAGCCTCTTTTTTTTTTTGGTTTGTCTGCCTTCCTGGTTCCTGAAAGTAATCCGCTGTTTGACTAGTTCCATCCCTCCACAGGATTTATTACCTATCACCATCAGCATGCTATGTATTTTGTCTCTGTCTCATGTAAAGACTGTTTTTCCACTTCATCCTGTCTCTGGGTCTGTATTTGAGTCCTGTACCTGTTCAGGACCTACAGGTGTGTCTTAATGTCAAGACATCAATCAAGTTTTGACATTTTCATAATGGTCAACATAAACTCACTACTATTTTACACTTAAAAAATGAGATAAAATAACAAAAAGCTTAATATATACCCTTTAATCTAACTAAATTAGTAGAAACAATGGCCATCCATACATAATGAGAAAACTGATGTAGAAATCATCTTTACGTCTGAGGCTGAATGATGAACGTGATTAGAATTAATCTCTTTTGCTAATATTCTGCAAAGGGTTTGAGTGTCAAATTAGAACAAATTTACAGGAAGCATAGAAATACTGTATGATATAAGTTTTGAATCAGAACTAAACAGGTCTTTCATAGTTTTCATATGGAACAGAAGTTGGTAGGTAAAATAGGTGGCGAGAGATAATTTAAAGCTATAAAATCAGTGTTTACTGTTTAAATATGAGGATGTGTTCAGTTAAAAAAAATAATCTGAAAATAATCGTGACTTTTAAGCTTCTCTGCCTGCCTGAAAGATGTGAGAAAGGTGATCAGTGGGAGCAAAATGGACGTGTGTTTCTGTGATTACACATCTGTGTGTGTTAATACGGCTTGAACTTTTGAGCCATTAAAAAAGTTAAGACCCTGTCAGATTAAATTACCTGCTTTCAGAGATGACTGACAGCTCATTAAATTACACAGTGGAAACTTTCAGCCCACACAAAACAGCGACTTCTCAGCCCACAGAAGCTGGTTGGAAAGATATTGAAATGTAATAGATTTATATAATTTCTCAATAAAAGGCAGAAATTGCATAATATATGGGTGGGGGGGG
>VXCM01004377.1:14267-56767 GCA_014773175.1 Lucifuga dentata
GGGGGGAGGGTGCATTCATTACCCAACAAAGGTTAAAAAAAATACTGGTACCTGTACTACAGTTTGGTGTAAATTTCTTCATTTCTACAGATTAACACAATCATCCTCCATTTTTGAAACGATACAGAATCTATCTCCTTTCTTTTTCCATCTTTGACAAAGACATGGAGCTACACCTCTCTCTCTCTCTCTCTCTCTCTCTCTCTCTCTTTCTGTGTCTCTCTTTTTTTTCTTTGCCTAAATCTCCTGTCTCTCCTTCTTTGGCAGGAATGTAGAAATGCAACACTTCATCCATCTGTCTCATGCTGTTTTTCTCTCCCTCTCTCACTTTTTCTAAGTCTTTGGCAAGGATGCAGACATGCAATGCTTAAGTATAGCATTATAGCATTATCTCCTCTCTCTCTCTCTCTCTCTCTCTCTCCATCCACCCTCATCTATTTTTCACTCATTCACACTTTCTCTCCCTCCTCTGTCTTGCTCTTTCCCTCTCCCTCCTTTCCTCCTGTCTTCCTCTCTTTCTGTTTTTTTGACATAAAATGAACAGTTCCATCCATCCATCCATCAATCCATCCATCATCCATCCATCCATCCATCCACACTTATTTTTCTGGATATGACATGGATCTAGATATAGCGCATCTTTTTTCCTCTCTCTCTCTCTCTCTCTCCTGCCCCCTCCCTTCATCTTTGACCATGATGTTGGGTCTCATCTCAGTTGTGGCAAAGAAACACTGACTGCAATTACCCACAGCAGATGGAGGAGTGTGGGAGTCTCATGTATTCATGAACAGCGTGCTCTCTCTCTCTCTCTCTCTCTCTCCTTCTTTTTCATTTCCTCCTGCCACAGTTTCTCCTTCACCCCTCTTCCTTTTTTTTATAATCCTGTCCTCCTTTTTCCTCCTCGTCTGTCACCCTCCCCCTCTTTGATTTTTTTTTGACCGACCACTTGATGAGGCTGTCTTTGTCTGTTTCATGCTGCACCCTGCCTGTCCTCACACACACACACACACACACACACAGTCACACAAACACATCCATGCATGAATAACCATACAAATTACGAATGTGTGCGCAAAAACACAAACACACACACACACACACACACACACACCCCTCAGGTCACACAGCTGTATGTAGGTCAACCCCTCCTCCCTCTGCTTTCTTTCTCTCTCTCTCTCCCTCTCTCTCTCTTTCTCTTTTCCTCCCTCTTTCATCCTTTCTCCCATTTCTCTTTCTTTGGCTGTCTTACTTTGCCTCCTCTCTCTCTCTCTCCGTCTCCCCCTCCTGTTCCCTCCTGCCCTACTTTCAGCTGGATCCAGAGTACCAATGACATCATCCTTTTTTCATCCCCTTTTTTCTGCTAGCTAGCATTACAGCCACTACTGACTGCACCACTCTTTCTGCCCGCCATCACCATCTTCCTCCTCCTCTTCCTCCTCTTAATCTCCTCTGCCATGACTAGCACTATAACCTCTCCTGTCGAGCTAAAAATAGAGCCTAGCGTGGGATCGGGCATTAAAGATTGGGCCGGCATTTGCATTCACAGCGCTCATCGTGTCTGCCGGGCCGCTCCTGCTCATCCATGGTGGCTCTGTTGCTAGGCAAAAGCACCGCTAAAATGCCAGTGAACACTTTAGCAAAGCAATGAAAAACCAACACCCCCTCCCCCATCCCACATCTTTTATATTCAACTCCAGCCCTTCAATATATGTCTCTCATTTTCTCCTTCAATGTACATTCAATCCACTGCACTCCAGCCTCTTTTCTCCCTCCATTTTACACAGAAAAGACGAGTTCTTCCGTGGCTGAGGTTTGTACAAGGCCTGTGCTTATGCTAAGCTAAAGTCAGGGACTCGGAACCTTTTTTTTTTTTTTTTTTNTTTTTTTTTTTTTTTTGCTTATGTGGTGCCTATTAATCACCTGTGTCGCACCTGTGCAAAATGCAAAACACCAAACTATGTAAAAGCGTGATTTTCCCTTTTCAGGTTAATTACAAGATGCCGGGGAAAGCGGTTCAATATTTCCCAAGAAAATGCATTCATATTTTATGGTTTAGAAGATTTCAAAACAGTTTTTTTTTTTTTTTTTTTTTTACATTTGAGGACCATACGGGCCATTTTGTGTGTCTGAGCCCAATATATTCAATTTTCATACACGTAATGTTACTGACAATCATTTCCCAAAGTATACTATTGGAACACTGAATTAAAAATGTTTTTCCTACCTTCCAGTCCACCATTGGTTTCTGTTCATTCTGGTACGCTATTAAAATCAACTTGTTGATACTTGAAACATTTTTGTGATAGGTAATCCATTGTTGTGAACACGACATATATTCAGGGTTTTTTTTTTTTTTTTTTTTTTTTTTTTTTTTTTTTTTTTAAGTTTCATAATTTTTAGCATTTAAGCACAAAAAAAAGTGTGGAGTGAATGTATGTCTCCACTGGGGAATATAGTCCCAAAAGAAGACCTGCATTTATCGAAAAACTTAAACAACCATGACTTCATAAGGCTGTGTAACTATTAGCAGGAGAAACATGGATTTTTAAGGTGGGTGTATCACTTGAATATTTGATTTTGAAAGATTAAGGTATTTTGCAAAATATCAGGAAAGCTGAAATACGGTTTTATCCTTTGGCAAATGATTGTCAGTAACGTAACGTATGAAAATTGAATATGGCTCAAACGTGCAAAATGGCAGGTATGGTCCTTTAAGCTTTTTGACTTTTAACAGGTTACAGATGTAATTGTAGCATTATTATGACTCCGTTCCGTTTCGGTGTCAGTAAAACAGGTCAGTGAGGCTACGGGCGTAATGGTGGACTTGTTATTGGGAGCAGTGGAGGTTTTACTTTTTCTGCTTGGGACCAATGCAACACAAAAACATGGGAAATTTAGTGCGTTCATTGTAAATTAAAACACTTTTCCAGTGTCAACTCATGACAGATTCAAAGCCCATTTCCAACCAGTTTGCATAGAACTGACACAGATTTTCTTACCTTGACTGAGAAAAGCTTTGCTAAAAGGGTTTCACAACACAATTTAAGGTCCTATGGATCTGAGTATGTACAAAACCGTTTTATCAAGGCTTTTATAGCACCTTGCAGGTTATATGTGGAACAATCTGGTGACTTTAATTCTCTGTGGAATGTGTACTGCATTAAAACACGACGCCGTGACAGTTATCTTTACTGCATCTAAAAGCCTTGATTTCTGGCCCTTTGTCGAACCCTTTTTACTGACATCCTTTTCTTCATCTTCAGCCTCCCTCATCTGTCTTGTCATCTCGTTTTCTGCCGGCTGCACATCGTCAGGTCTCCTTACTGCCCTCCCCCCCCCTTCCTCTTCTTCTTTTCCTTCTTCCTCTCCTCCTACGTTCCTCCTTTGTCTTCCTCACTCCTTCAATTTAAACTCTTTCCTACATTTGACTAGATTTATCCACCCCTCCCTCGATGAAACTGTTTCTCTCCTTTCCCTGTCGCCCATCCCCCATCCCCATCCTCCTCCTTTTCACCCTCCTTCTTTCTCACTCCCCAAGCACACAGAATCTCCTCTTCCTCTCACTCTTCTCCTCCTCCATTGTTTCTTTACCTCTATATCCTCCTTTCATGTCTGTACCTCAACAATGGATATTGTATTTCATGAACATTTGCTCCATTCACATTTCTTAGGGTGTCATTATTGACTTTATGTTTTTACTTTTGGAATGAATTGAATTCATGTTAATTGTTAGGTTTCACTACGTCAGCAAAAAAAAAAAAAAAAAAAAAAAAATTGTGAACAACAAAGAACACCAGTAAAAATGTAAGAAAGGTTATAAATAAAAATAAAGCTTTTAAAGCTTTCTGTGGCTTTAGCAGCAATAAAATTGAATTTACACGCACAATATTCTCAGTTTTTTGTCTGTGCTGTAATTAAGGCGAAATATGAGCAAGGTGGATGGAATTTATAGGATTCTGCTGTGAGGAAATGCATTCAGACTGATAAGACCTGATAATAAATTTACATGTCTGAGTAAATTGATGTACAATCACATAGGTCTGTTATTTTGAGTAATCATACGTTAATTTATGCTGATTTCAGTCATGACATTTAAAAAAATCAATTTATTGCTTTAATCAGAGTATAATTAAAGTTTTAAAGTTGCATTTTAATGTAATTATTATGCATTAATGACACACACTGACTCAGTATTTTGTAGCTAAATGACTAAAATGTAAATGTAAAAATTGAATTGAATCAGAAAAACTGAAGATATCATGGTAAAGAATAATCCATCTGCTGCATAAAAGCTGGTGCTGACTCCAGCTGTTCTTCTTTTATTTTGTCTCCATGAACGTAAATATCAAACTCTCTGTGCTCCATCCTTCTTTATCTTTAGTTTTACACTTATTTCATCTCTATCATGGTCATTCTTCCTCTCCATCGCCTGCTTGCTTTCTACTCATCCACCAGCGGCTCATTGGCATACACATACTGTAAACTTGTATTAATTGACTTAAAGGACATATCTGCCATTTTTTCATGTTTGAGCCTAATATATTCAATTTTTACTTATGTAACGGTACTGACAATCATTTCCCAAAGCATACTACTGAACGGTGAATTAAAAATGTTTTTCCTACCGTCCAGACCGCCATTGGTTTCAGTTCATTGTGGTACACTATTAAAATCAACTTGTTGATACTTGAAACTTTCTTGGGATAGGTAATCCATCATCACANTGGTACACTATTAAAATCAACTTGTTGATACTTGAAACTTTCTTGGGATAGGTAATCCATCATCACAAACAAGACATACATTCATTTTTATTTTTAGAAGTTAGGAATTTTTGTTTAAGTGCAATAAAAAGCGTGGAGTGAATGTATGTCTCCACCAGGGAATATAGTCCCAAAAGAATATCTGTGTTTATGGAAAAATTTTAACAACCGTGACTTTATAAGACTGCTTCACTATTAGCAGGAGAAACATTGATTTGTAAGGTGGTGTATCGCTTGAATATTTGATTTTGAAAGATTAAGAGGTTTTTGAAAATGTCAGGAAAGCTGAAATACAGTTTTATCCCGTGCTTGAAGTGGGCTGTTACACACTGGTATGCAGTACCGGGACCTCTGTGATTTTCATTTCAGAGTACAGGGACACTTTCTGGAGTACAGGAACCTGTCAGATATTTTCCATACTCTACTGCAGAACAATGCAGAGGAAAACAGTCATAGATATAGAAACAATAGCAAAGGTTGCACTCGGACGAATCGGGGGACAGTGCATTTATATATACATATATACTGGTCCCACCCCCGCCGGACCCAACCCGATGACCAGCCAATGGTGACCAGCACACGGATAAGGGTAGTGCTGGCATCTTTATTTGTCCATTTCAAGCACTGGTTTTATTCTTTGGGAAATGATTGTCAGTAACCTTACGTGTATGAAAATTTAATATATTAGGCTCAAACATGAAAAGTAGGTGGTATGGTCCTTTAAAATTAGAAAAATTTGAAATCAAAGCAAAATTTTGACAAGATTTTGGTGTGACAATTTGTGCTTCAGGAGCTGCAGCTTCCAAACTAATTAAGGTGCTGCAGATTCTACAGGTTGAATTTCTGTTGTTATCTGAGTTGAAGTCAGAGAAATAAAAACTTTCTCCTCAGCAGGAGTGAGCCAGCGTGCTGACCACAAAGAACTTTGGCTGAATATGATGCCAGAAGATATTTTTTCTTACTATCTCTGCCCAAACCAGCTTATAAGAATCAAAAGCTGTGGTCCAAGAAATCAGTTGATTGTTTTTTAGACTTGAAACAAGTTTTTCCAACTTGAAAATGTTTCTGGTTCCACTGTGGGCTGCAACAGTACAAAATTATCTTGTGCAGCTTTAATACAGAATTCTATCGATCCTTTATATTTTGTGTCCACAATTATGTGATGGTTTTGTGTGTTTAATAATTGATTTGTAGCTTTATGCTCACACCATCTCACAATACAAACCCATTCCTCCCATTTGTCTGTTTGTGCTGGTAATATCCAAGATTTAATCCAATTGATGTGTGTTTGGTCACAGGTATTGTTTCTTACCTCTGGCTGCTTGGTTGTTTTTACACTTGCGGTTTATTTTCTGACACTGCTGACATATTGATTTAGTTTCTACGAGAATCTGAATTGTTCTGAGACCTCATCTTCTCAGCCTTCAGATTTGATTTCTTTTCTGTTTGCTGATATTGATCAGTCTGCCTAAACTCAGAAATAAAGTCAGTCTGGGTCAGAAGTTTGCCCTCAAAGCAGAAACAGCCAAAGAACTGAAGTTTATGGTTAAAACTTCAACAGCGATAGGAGTTTATGTAAAGGCTGGCATTCTTGCTTCATGTGGATGCAGTGCAGACATAAACTCGACATCTCCGCAAGGGACCGTCCACGTGTTCTGGCAATCATGCTTCTCGCACATTCCTAACGACCGCGCGGTTGACCGTGCAGTTCAACAGTGGTGCTGTATGTTAACGATTGGTTAATCATCCCAAAACATTATTTATTTATCCTCTCTCCCTTCCACATCTCTGCACACTACGTTGCTTTCCTCCATACTAGGGATGAGCGAGTACACCATTCTCCATATCTGTTCAACCAACTAAATTATCTGTATCCGCACTCAGATGGGTGGGGCTTAACCCGGAAGTGGGCAGGAGTTAACCTGGAGAGTTAAAGGACCATACAACCATTTTGCATGTTTGAGCCTAATATATTAAATTTTCATACACATAACATTACTGACAATCATTTCCCAAAGCGTGCTTCTAGAAATATGAGTTAAAAAAAAAAAAAATTCTTACCAATTTTTTCTTCCAGACCTCCATTGGTTTCAGTTCATTCTGGTACACTATTAAAATCAACTTGTTGATACTTGAAATGTCCTTGGGATAGGTAATCCATCATCATGAACAATGATACTATGGTTTTAACAATGACACTATGGTTTTATCCTTTGGGAAATGATTGTCAGTAACATTATGTGTATGTAAATTTAATATATTAGGCTCAAACATGCAAAATGGATGGCATGGTCCTTTAAGAATTGCTAGCTAACTGGGCTACTTAGCCTAGAAGCTAGTAGAAGCAGTAGAAATGTGTGTTTGTATCAGTATCTTCCATGTGAATGTCCACAGTAAATGAATGTGTGTTTAGCTGTGGATTGAGAATAACGTTGAGCTGAATTTGGGAATAGCAACTATAGCTAATAGATGCTACTATGCTAGTGTGGACAGAGTGGCTGTGGGTCGTGTGTGGAGTAGCAGCAGCAGCTCTGTGTAGAGAGGAGCTCTGTGATTGGCTGCCTGGATGATCATGCAACCACGTGAACACAGCGCTAGTAAACGCTACCCAATCAGATTTGTTTTTTCTGTAACGAGTAGGGATAGTGACACATTTTACTCAGATGTTACTTGTGCTCGTAAAAAGTGCATTATCAGTAACGGATACTCGTTTCATCCGAATAGGTGGTTCATCTCTACTCCGTATTCTTCGTATCTCTTTGCTTGGCCAATCATTATTGGAGTCACGTAATGTCATGTGAACGCATCCGTTTTGCGTCAAAAATCAAGTGGTATGCATCCACGCGGTCGAACCCCCAAAGCGGTGTCTGCAGCTGGCCATTATGGTCGCAATTACTATATGCCACACTTTCCATGCGCCGACTGTCGCATCTCCGTGAAGCGTAAACCAGGCATTTTTAATTTTTTGTTTTTTTTTTTTTTTTTNTTTTTTTTTTTTTTTTTACACAGCTGAGCCTGAATGTCTGTCAGGGAAACTGATATTACAGTTTTTGTAGCTGCCATCTTGGCCAAAATTAAAACCCTTTCACTGACACAAATGAACCAGCTCATCCCAAGACAAACCTGCAAGACCATTAAATGAAAATCCTGACATTTGGAGTTTTACTTTATTCTTTATCTTTACAAGAAACTAGTTTTCATGTGTCAGAAATGTTTTTATATCTTTTTTAAACATCTTTTTTCCTTTCCTGACAGTTAACCGAAAAAAAAGCGGAAGAGTACAGACCTTTAAAGAAAAAAATAACCAGATTTCTTCACGTTTTCTTCTTGAAAAATTAAATAGAAAAAATAAAAGTAGGAAGAATATTCTACCTCCTATTTCTGAAGTTAACAACACATGGACTACATTCCTGTTTTGAATGTTTTTTGTCACTTAATGTTATTAAATATTCAGTAACTAAGAACTAAATTGTCTTCACATAAAAGTGACGGGCACAAATCATCTGAAATGTTTTACACATAACAGATGATTTAAGGAATAAATGGACAGGTTTATGTTTTTCCTCTTCTTCATCCTTTTCTTTCAGAGAATGATGGCTCTGTGCAGGTTAATGTAACATAATTGTGCTGCCATTTTCACCTGTTTGAAAAAAGTATGACTTAAAACCTTAGAATCCTTTCTGTATCGGTATAGGTTAAAAAAAAAAAAAGAAAGAAATAAAGAAAGAAAGAAAACTCGTGCTGGATCCTGCAGGTAGGATGCCTCACCTGCGCTTTCGCAGCTTCTTGTTCTCCGTCTTGAGCATGTAGAGCTTCTTGGCAAAGCAGACGATGATCATGAAGAGCAGCAGGACCACCAGAGCCGAGGCGCCGACAGCCAGACACATCACCTGGAACTCCGTCACCACCGACTCACAGCGAGAGCCCTTATGCCAGATGTAATCCTGCACATTACATCTGAGAGAGAGAGAAAGAGAGAGAGATTCATTTATAAATGCAACAGTCTACATTTAAAAAGGTCATTTAGTGGTTTGCACAGCTCTGAATATGCTTTTAGGAACAGAAAAACAAGACAAAAACTGAGAGAAAATGCAAAGGAAATGTTGCACCAGAGTTCCTCCTCGTCTGGCTTTATGCTGAGTGTTTGTGTTTGTACTACAAATGCCTTTTCTACAATCTGATTTCCACCCACGTTTTTTTGATGATTGATCATTTCCATTCGATTTTTACTGATAAAATGTGTATTTTTTTTTAAAGCAAATAAAAATAATCAGACCCAAGCAGAAGACATTTAAGAAAATGAAATTAAAGTGTAAAGTGAAATTAAACAGAACAGACTGGAGACTGAAGCTGAATATGATTAATGGTCTCTGTGCTTAGAACTCAGTTAAGAGCAATGTGGTCATTAATAAACATCACAGTAATGATAACAAAAATGATATTCACTTGTGCAGAGAAGTATAAAAAAAATATATATATAAAAAAGTCAGATTTGATTTGTTCACATTACTCTGAAAAAAATTGATCTGTATCATATATAGACAAAAAATAAATAAATAAATAAATAAATAAAAAAACCTGATCTGGTCCAGACATGAATTCTCTGACTTTTCCTTTGTTTTTAAGGTGGCAGAAGGTAGATTTTGCCATCATCTGGATGTGGCTCATTAAAGGACCATACCATCCAATTTGCATATTTGAGCCTAATATATTCAATTTTCATACATGTTATGTTACTGACAATCATTTCCCAAAGGATAAAACCATATTTCAGCTTTCCTGATATTTTGCAAAATCTCTTAATCTTTAAATATTCAAGTGATACACCCTCCATAAAAATCAATGTTTCTCCTTCTAATAGTTACACAGCCTTATGAAGTCGCAGTTGTTTACATTTTTCCATAAACACAGGTCTTCTTGTGGAACTATATTCCCTGGTGGAGACATACATTCACTCCACGCTTTTTATTGTGCTTAAATGTTAAACTTACGTAAATTACATAACTTCTAAAAAAAAAAAAAAAAAAAAAAAAAAAAAAAAAAAAAAAAAAAAAAAAAAANTGGCGGTCTGGAAGGTAGGAAAAACATTTTTAATTCACCGTTCCAGTAGTATGTTTTGGGAAATGATTGTCAGTAAAGTTACGTGTATGAAAATTGCATATTTTAGGCTCAAACATGCAAAGTGGGTGGCATGGTCCTTTAAAGTTTAGATCTGGATAAAATGTGGAGAGAAAAATGAATGAGAGAAAGAGGGAGAAGGTCAGGTTTAAATGTGGCACAGAGCAGGAAGATGAAGAGAAAAATGGCAGTCATAAAAAATAAACAGAGCAAGAGTGAAAGATAACAGAGGAAGAAGAGGAATGTGAGGAAACACTGATGATGAGATACGGAGAAGGCCAGTGAGGAACGAGAGGAGGATGATTAAGGGCGAGAGGTGAAATAAGAGGAGGAAGAGAAGAGTATAAAGAGAAATGAAAGAGAAATTGAAAGGTTAGCAAGATAACTGACCAATGAAGTTTACCGAGCCACATTTAGTGAGCTGATCATTGTCAATACCAGATCAATCAATCAATCAATCAGTCCAGAAAAGAGGTGTTAATATAAAAGAAATAAAACTGAAACCATGGCAACCACAAAGACCAATGCATATACAGATAAAAGCCATGGAAGAAAAATATATAAAGCAATTTAAAAATTATAAATATAGTGAAAATAACAGGAAAATTCAATTAAAAAAATATTAAAAATAATTTTGATTAGACAAAACTTAAGGTGAATAAGTTAGTGAGTCAAATAAAACAATTTATAAAACAAAATTTGTTAAAAAAAAGGAAAAGAATAAGAATAAAGTAAAGTAAAAATATTAAATAAAGATATAAAATTACTGTGGGCAAAATATATATGGTTTTACACACTCATATATTAAAATGTTAGCATTTTCTGCTCAGTGTGTTGGTCGTGTGTGTGTGTGTGTGTTTGCGTGTGTGTTTGCGTGTGTGTGTTTACAGCGATGCATGTCTATATATTTGCAGGTGTTGCTGTAAAGCTTCATTTAACGCCAGCATTCTTTGAACGCTCCTCCATCCAATTTATTCCCTTTACAGACCTCCAGAATTTCCTCTCTGTTCCTGATTATCAGTGCTTTGGTGTGGAATCTGTAAACATCCTTCATAAAAAAAAGTCTCAGCTTTTCACAACATGTGGCGTGTTACATAAATCACCAGAGTCTTCCTGCTGTAACGGCAGCAGGCGTGATGCACAGTCAGCCATTCGTACCACACTTTTAGTCTCCAAAAAGATAAGACGATCATTTTCTATGTCTGAAAATAGCATGTGAAAAGAAAAAAAGAGCTCAGAGTGATTTTACACACACACACACACACACATGCACACACACACATGCAAACAGTCTTTGACAAACATCCATAAACACTCATAAAAGACACTGTACAACATTATTACACATTCAATGCATATGGTCATCCATGTATGGCTGTACTGTATGGGCACACACACATACACATATACACGTATACACGTGCATACATATATACACGTACACACACACAAACATAATATTTGACAAACACACAAACGCTGTCATAAAGACATTTGAAAGACATTATTACACGTTTTATGCATATGGGCATCCTTGTATGGATGGATACACATGGACACACACATATACACATGTACACAAATACACACATACACACACACAAACATACAGTATTTGACAAACATACACAAACGCTGTCATAAAGACATGACATTATTACACATTCTATGCATATGGGCACCCTTGTATGGATGTAATGTATGGGCACACGTGGACACACACAGACACACACACATATACACATGTACACAAATACACATACATACATACAAACATACAGTATTTGACAAACATACACAAACGCTGTCATAAAGACATTTGAAAGATATTATTATGCATTCTGTGCATGTGGGCATACATGTGTGGATGTACGGGCACACATGGAGACACACACACACACACACACACACACACCATCTGAGTCCCAGACTCCCCCCATTACCAATTGGCAGAGTGCGAAGTCTGCCTGGGGACATAAACGACAGGCAGATGGCTTCATCTTGTCGACTATTTGGAGTGTAAAACGACAAATATATCTCACGCTTTAACGAGACTCTCGCTCCGCCTCCTGCCATGCCTTATTCAGTTTATGTGGCACTGTGAGGCTGTTGTGCTCATTACACACCAAAAAGACTAAATTGTTACATGGATGGAAAATTTGTAATTGTGTCTTTACCACCAGCGGGGCTAAAGGTGTTCCAGCCTGAAGCTGGCGTGAGGGAAAGTCCACAACTCTGTCAAAATCTTTAGGATTCATCCTCAGAGAACAACTTAATAAATAAATAAATAAAATGTTCTACAAGATCAATATAGATGCTAGTTCTGGAAAATCCATGATTATCAAAAATTTAAAAATCTGTAAATAATCTAGAGAACAAAAAATTCTAGAAACATTCTATCCCTTCCTCTCCAATAAATAAATAAATAATTTATATAATACATGATATTATTATTATTATTATTGTTGTTGTTGTTGTTGTTGTTGTTGTTGTTNAATTTATATAATACATGATATTATTATTATTATTATTGTTGTTGTTGTTGTTGTTGTTGTTGTTGTTATTATGTTATTATTATTATAAATAATTTAATAAATCTAGGGAAAAACTTTTTTAAAAATATGACATTTTGTCATATTTTTCATACAATGGGCGTGTCTTTTTGACAGTCGTTTTGGTTTTTCAGCATTTGACCACAGTCAAAGTGCCAAACGCACACACACAACTGGAAAAAGAAAGTTTTCAAGAATGAAGGAAACCAAAAAGCTCTTTTTGTCACTCATGCATCCTTATATTTAAACGCTGTGGTTTTATAACATCTGGAGGAGTCCATGAGTCATAACACTCAAACATAATGTCTCATAAAATCTCTCTATTTATGTGAGAGAAAGAAGAAAAGAGGACAAGGAAACTTTGTGGATGTGTGTGTTTTTACTCCCACTGCAGTGAAATAAAAGCTTGGTCAGGGTGGAAAAACACAATTCAGTCTGTGTGTGTGTGTGTGTAAGACGCTGTGCTGCTGTGGTCATACTGTCAAATACACTGAAGAGGGAGATGATGAATAACACACACACACACACACACACACACACACAGACACAGCAGTATAGAGTGAATGGAGGTGTTGGGTATATGGCGACACTCCCTCCATGCTAAACAGACTCCATTCACCAACCACTTCCTGTATCCTTCCTCCATCCGAGATGCTTTTATTTTACCAGCTGAAGGACCACTGGCATCAAGCCAGAGGGCATACTGCATGTGTGTGTGCGCGCGCATGTGTGTGTGTGTGGTGTGAGAAACAAAGAATCTGAGATATCACATTTTCAAGGAGTCTCAAATGCATTCGCCCTTCGAGCGTTTCTGTGTTCTTACAAAGAAAAGGTTTATGTAAGTAAGAGCGAGAAGGGAGGGGAGGGATGCAAATACAGAGAGAAAGAGAGAGAGAGATGGAGCAGGGTAAGTGAGGATGGGCTGGTCGTCATGGCAACCCAGCTGAGCAGCAAAAAAGCGGTAGATGCAGCCCTGACATGTCATTCCATCACACACACAAATACACATTCTGGCTCAGTCATCCCCAGAGATGGGCTGCTGTCACGTTTTGGTGACTTCTCATTTCTTTTCTTTCTTTCTTCCTCTTTGTTAACGTTTTCTCTCTCCTTCCTGCTTTTGTCTCGCTGCTTGTCTTCTTGAAAATCTCTTTTCTTGTTCACCGACTCCTTAATGCCACCTCTTTCTTTCTTTTTTATCTCCTGTTTCTCCTCCTCCTCCCTCCTGCACTTTGCGAGCGCCTCCAGCTGATTCATTTCTCTCCTTTCAGTTTGTGCAAACCATTTTTTTTTTTAATTTGAAAGAAATCCGCAGAAGCAGATTCCTGACGCTCCAAGATGGATTGCAGTCTCGTTATCTTTGTGAGAGAAAGAGACATTTAAAGCCATAAACCACTTAGAGTGTATAAACCAATAAGGCTGCATGATCCAGTTTGATATCCAATTTAAAGGACCATATTACCCATTTTGCATGTTTGAGCCTAATATATTCAATTTTCATACACGTAATGTTACTGACAATCATTTCCCAAAGCATACTACTAGAACGGTGAATTAAAAATGTTTTTCCTACCTTCCAGACTGCTATTGGTTTCAGTTCATTCTGGTACGCTATTAAAATCAATTTGTTGATACTTGAAACGTTCTTGTGATAGGTAATCCATCATCACCAACAAGATGTGTATTCAGTTTCTTTTTAGAAGTTATGTAATTTTAGCGTTTAAGTGCAATAAAAAGCATGGAGTGAATGTATGTCTCCACTGGGGAATATAGTCCCAAATGAAGACCTGTGTTTATGGAAAAATTTAAAGGACCGTGACTTCATAAGGCTGTGTAACTATTAGCANGAATATTTGATTTTGAAAGATTACGAGATTTTGCAAAATATCAGGAAAGCTGAAATATGGTTTTATATTTTGGGAAATGATTGGCAGTAACCTAATATGTATGAAAATTGAATATATTAGGCCCAAACATGCAAAATGGCCAGTATGGTCCTTTTGGGAGCTTTCACGTGAGAATCAACGAGCGATGCCCTGTGTATGTGAGCCAATGAGAATGCCTGGAACAATGCTTTCATTGGTCAAAACAGTCACCCATTGTTATTGGTGGAAGAGTTTTGCCAGGATTTAACACAAGAGATTTTGAGTGTGAAGACGGAAGTCAAAGGAAATCTGTGCAAGCAAGAATATATTCTGTGTATAAAGTTTGAAGCAAGAGCACAGCAGAGTATATGAGAGCATGAGAGCAGAGTTTTGGAGAAGATCAATGAAAGGTTAGCATGTGAATCTGGGAAATCATGCTCTCAAACTGATGGACGATGCTCTTGATTAATGGCAGGAAAATAACTCCACAGCAAAAAATGCTCTTTGTTTCGGCAGAGATGAGGATGAGCTATGTCGATTCTTGTAGAGCCAAAGAATAAAAAACAAAAGAAAAATTTTGCTTCCAAATATCTCCGTCCAAAAATGTAAAACAGCCACATGGTAGCACAATAGGAAGAGCTATATGATCAACACTTCCTTTGCCCCCCTCACCTAATTTTCCACCTTTCAGCTATCATTGAACTTTGTTAAGTTTTGGGAATACCCTGCAAATAAACTAATAAATAAACAAATGGACACTTCTTCTTCTTTTCCTTTCGGCTTTCCCTTCAGGCTTTCACAATGAAGTGAAGGCTTTCCCTTCACTTCATTGTGTGGCTCATCAACTTTATTCCTCTGTAGTTGCCACAGTTCTGCACGTCTCCCTTGTTCTTAAAAATCGGCACCAGCACACTTCTCCTCCATTCCTCAGGCATCCTCTCACTCTCTAAGATCTCGTTGAACAACCTAGTCAAAAACTCTACTGCCACCTCTCCTAGACACTTCCATACCTCTACAGGTATATCATCAGGACCAACTGCCTTTCCACTCTTCATCCTCTTCAGTGACCTCCTCACTTCATCCTTACTAATCTTTGCAACTTCCTGGTTCACAACGGTCACCTCTTCTACTCTTCGTTCCCTCTCATTTTCCTCATTCATCAGCTCTTCAAAGTACTCTTTCCATCTTCCCATCACACTTCTGGCACCTGTCAATACATTTCCATCTCTATCCTTAATCACCCTAACCTGCTGCACGTCCTTCCCATCTCTATTTCTCTGCCTCGCCAACCTGTATAAATCAGTCTCTCCCTCCTTACTGTCCAGCCTAGCATACAAGTCATTGTACGCCCTTTGTTTGGCCTTTGCCACCTCTACCTTCACCTTACGCTTCATCTCCCTGTACTCCTGACTACTCTCTTCAGTCCTCTCAGTGTCCCACTTCTTCTTAGCTAACCTCTTTCTCTGTATACACTCCTGCACTTCCTCATTCCACCACCACGTCTCCTTATCTACTTTCCTTCCAGATGACACCCCAAGTACTCTCCTACCTGTCTCCCTGATCACATTAGCTGTAGTTGTCCAGTTATCTGGAAGCACCTCTTGGCCACCCAGAGCTTGTCTCAACTCCTCCCTGAAAACCACACAACACTCCTCCTTTTTCAGCTTCCACCACTTTGTCCTCTGCTCTGCCTTTGTCCTCTTCATCTTCCTCACCACCAGAGTCATCCTACACACCACCATCCTATGCTGTCTGGCTACACTCTCACCTACCACTACTTTGCAGTCACTGATCTCCTTCAGATTACATCGTCTATACAAGATGTAGTCCACCTGTGTGCTCCTACCTCCGCTCTTATAAGTCACCCTATGTTCCTGCTTCTTCTGGAAGAAAGTATTCGTTACAGCCATTTCCATCCTTTTTGCAAAATCTACCACCATCTGTCCTTCTGCGTTCCTATCCTGGATGCCAAACTTGCCCATCACTTCCTCATCACCTCTGTTGCCTGCACCAACATGTCCATTGAAATCTGCACCAATCACCACTCTCTCGCCTCTCGGGATGCTCTGCATCACTTCATCTAACTCACTCCAGAATTTCTCCTTCTCTTCTAACTCACATCCTACCTGTGGGGCATAACCACTAACAACATTGAACATCACACCTTCAATTTCTAACTTCAGGCTCATCACTCTGTCTGACACTCTCTTCACCTCCAGTACATTCCTAACAAACTCCTCCTTCAAGATAACTCCTACTCCATTTCTCTTTCCATCTACACCATGATAAAACAGCTTGAACCCTGCTCCTAAGCTTCTAGCCTTGCTACCTTTCCACCTGGTCTCTTGAACACAAAGTATATCCACCTTTCTTCTTTGCATCATGTCAGCCAACTCTCTAGCTTTTCCTGTCATAGTCCCAACATTCAAAGTCCCTACTCTCATCCCTAGACTCTTGCCTTTCCTCTTTTCTCTCTGCCTACGGACACGCCTTCCTCCTCTCCTTCTTCGACCAACAGTAGCCCAATTTCCACCAGCACCCTGTAGGTCAACAGTACCGATGGTGGTCGTTGTTAACCCGGGCCTCGACCAATCCGGTATGGAAGTCAGATCCGGTATGGAAGTCAAATAAACAAATGGACACACTGGATGGAAAATAAGACCTCATTGGTGGATGTAAAAAAAATCATTAGGATCTTTACAAAGTGGATTAACCAGCTGACACAAGAAGAAATAGTTTCCAGCTGAAGTTTAATGACAATTATTCTGGGTTTTCTCCTGCTGAGGTCTCATGTCCAGTGATGCATGAAGAAACTCTAAATGGCTCCTGATAATAAATCATTAAAGCTCCTTTCAATGTCAGAAATCACTCTTCTCTTCAAACTTCTCTGGCTGAAATGTGTCAACCAACATTTCTCTCTCTCTCTCTCTCTCCCCCCCCCCCCCCNGATCCCTCATTTCCACTCTTTCCCCTTATAAAACCTCCCACGCATCCCTCAGGCCTTCCCATCCATTCCCAGTGCAGAGTTTTCCCTCCCAACCCATCATTATCTGCACCATCGTGGCTCACCGTGACCGACTTTAAAGCTTCGATGTGGTCCGGCGGGAATACGGCAGAATTAGCATCGAGGCAGCCCAAGCCACAGTACAAAGAGCANATGTGGTCCGGCGGGAATACGGCAGAATTAGCATCGAGGCAGCCCAAGCCACAGTACAAAGAGCAAACAAATCCTCTCAATATTTGCCTGATTAGGGTAGCCCGAGAGAGAGAGACAGAGAGAGAGAGAGAGAGAGAGAGAGAGAGAGAGAGAGAGAGTGACAATGGTATACATGTGTGGCCCCCTAATAAGGCCCTCCACTGAGTTTGATGAGAGGTAATGAAGTGTGAGACAACAGCAGACATGAGGGCAGATAAGGAGGAGAGGAGGGCAGGAGAGATGAGTGTACAAGGCCAATTTAAGACTCAGAATAGGTCGGTCAGTTTAGAATTTAAGGACAGGAAGAGATACTGGAAATTGTGAATCCCAGTATCACTTTCAGCACAGAGACTCGTTACCAGAGATCTGAATGAATCAATATTTACGTTATTGAAGGACCACATTGATGATCATGTGTGTTTGAGCTCACACTGTAATCCCAGATGTTGTTTTAACTCAAAGAAATTAGTTAATTGTACACAATTTAGTTAATTGTACCCAACATATTCCATATATGACCTAATGATTTTGAGTTAGTTGTACTTTTTGGATATTTTTTTATTCAGTTAGAGTTTTTGAGTTGAATCAACTTAAGTCAGTTTAGTTTTGTCCATTTCTATTAAGCACAAAGGTACTGCTGGGGTGGCACGGTGGCTCAGAGGTTAGCTCTGCTGCCTCAGAAGATCCTGGGTTCAAAGCCGACCAGTTCCTTTCTGTGTGGAGTTTGCATGTTCTCCCTGTGTTCAACATATACTTTTTTGTTTGTTCAACAATGCATAACTTAACTTTTTTAGGGCAAGTTAATCATACAATATTAGTTCATTGTACCTAAACATTTGAGGCTTTTCTATTGAGAATCCTAGGTTCACTGAACATATACNTTAGTTCATTGTACCTAAACATTTGAGGCTTTTCTATTGAGAATCCTAGGTTCACTGAACATATACGTTTTTGTTTGTTCAACAATGCACAACTTAACTTTTTTAGGGCAACGAGTTACCCTGCTTTATTTTTTTTAGATTGAATGAACTTATCAGGCCTTAACCTGCATACAGTACATGTTATGTTACTGACAAAGAATTTCCAAAACACAAAACTGTATTTTAGTTTTCCTATTTTTTCAAATCCTCTAATCTTTGAAAATCAAATGTTCAGGTGATACACACACCTTAAAACACAATGGTTCACCTTCTAACACTTATGCATGATTGTAGAAGGCATGACCATTTTAATTTCTCCAGAAAAACCGTCTTCTCCTGGGACTATATTTCCTGGTGGAGACATACATCATCTTCCTTGCAGCTCTGTATTGAATCGGTTAAATTAAATCGGTTAAAGTTACTTCTACAAAAAAAAATCTAATAGACGTGTTGTTGGCTGTGATGGATTATGTATCTCAAATGTAAGTCAAGCCTATGCAAGTTGATTTTAATAGTGTGCTGGAATGAAGTGAAGCCAATGGCAGTCTGAAAGGTAGAAAAAACAATCTAAAATTTACCGCTGACATAGTATATTTGTGGAAATGGTTGTCAGTAACGTACATGTATGTGGATTAAAAATATATTGGGCTCAAACATGCACGATCGCTGGTATGGTCCTTTACAGAATGAATGTAATGTTTCTCAAAAGAAATCGTATTTTCTTTTGCAGTTTCAGAAGAAGAAGAAAAAGAATCTGGTTCTACATTGTTTTTTTGGATGGCAAAGAAAGAAGGACCAGTGGGATTTAGAATGGAGAATGAGGGCTGATGGACAGAAGGGAGCACAGCAGGGTGTTACTGGAGATAGAACAGCTTAAATCCCATAATAACTTAACTTTAACATAACTTTGATGAGGGAAAACACATTCTAAAGCAGCTGTAGAGGTGAAAAGTAGATTTAAAAAAAAACTGAGCAGAAGAAGAGCAGGAAACATAATACAAGGATGAAAGAAAGAGGTGTATCTGAGGATGAAGGACTAAAGGAGGACCAGAGAAGCTAACATGGCACTTCTGGAAACATTTCACCAGTAATAATTCGAAGCATCACATTTGATACCAGATCTAAAACAAAACCTCATTTGAAATGTTTTTTTGTTGAATAAAAGTACACTTTCATTACTCTGAGCGCTTTGGGAGGAGAAGCAAACTACAGGTCAAGACACAAGGAGGTGGATCTGAGGGTAAATTCTGATGGAGAACAGGAGGAGAGGCCGAGGAAAACAGAGTTTGATTTCATTTGACTGAGAGACTTTATGGGAAATTTAATAAAGGCAAGGCTGAGGATAAAAGTTTATTTTTTGTTTTAACAAGGAAAAGATGCTTGACTGGGGTTGAATCAGATTTAATAAACTGTGGCTGTGGGACGTTCACGAGCAGCCACGTCCGCGCATTAGTGGTTGACATTAGAAGATGTTTCATCTCGCTTTTGACTTGTTGTTATGCGCTTTGCTTTAGACAATGAGCAGTAGATTAAATCTTCATAGTGCCATTATTTTGGCCCAAAACACCCTATTTAATGGCATTTTGATGATATGTGGAAACACCAGGATATCTTGTACCAGGGACATTTTCAGCAATCAGGCACCTTCTGAAGACTGGTGGTTCCAGTGACTTTTAAAGAAAAAATCTTAAGCTTTTTATTTTTTATAGTGTAATAAAATGTTGAACATTGCCAAAGTTGCAAAACTTGAGAATCTAGAATCTATAGAAATGCATCCAGTAAGGCAAACCCAGCGGTCCTGACCGCTGGGTTTGGTTTCCGTTACTTCTTTTTTTTTTTTTTANTTTTTTTTTTTTTTAACTTCTGTAACATGTTGATGTAAACATGTTCTACATGCTTAAAGGACCATACCGGTGATTGTGCATGTTTGAGCCTAATGTATTCAATTGTCATACATGTAACATTACTGACAATCATTTCCCAAAGGATAAAACTGTATTTCAGCTTTCCTGATTTTTGCAAAATCTCTTAATCTTTGNAATCATTTCCCAAAGGATAAAACTGTATTTCAGCTTTCCTGATTTTTGCAAAATCTCTTAATCTTTGAAACTCAAATATTCAAGCGATACAACCGCCTTAAAAATTGATGTTTCACCTGCTAATAGTTACGCAGCCTTATGAAGTCACGGTCCTTTAAATTTTTCCATAAACACAGGTCTTCTTTTGGGACTATATTCCCTGGTGCATTTTCAGATCACTCCTCACTTTTTATTGCACTTAACTGCTAAAATTACGTAACTTCTAAAAAAAAAAAACCTGAATACACATCTTGTTGGCAATGATGGATTACCTATCCCAAGAACATTTCAAGTATCAACAAGTTGATTTTAATAGCGTACTAGAATGAAATGAAACCAATGGCGGTCTGGAAGGTAGGAAAAACATTTTTAATTTACCGTTCCAGTAGTATGCTTTGGAAAGTGATTGTCAGTAACACTATGTGTATGAAAATTGTATATATTAGGCTCAAACATGCAAAGTGGTTGGTATGGTCTTTTAAGACAAGGAACAGTGTTTTGCTTAAACTGCAACATAATTTTGGTCACAGAGACCATATTTTAGGGATTCTCACCAGCACGCCACCCAAAATTTGACAATCCAGACATGCTATTTGACGGAAACATACCTTCATCGATACTTGGCCAAGCAAAGACGTGTGAAGAAAGAGAGGGGGAGAGAAAAGGAAAGACAGAGACAGAAAAACAGCTTTGGGGAGTGACTGGCAGAGGAAGTGAGAAAGTTCCGGCACCTATAGGATTCCACCATGAGGGATTATACAGACTGGCAAATGGCTGCCTATTCCTGACATGAGACAGAGCCCTCACTTTGGGGTCCAAGGAATATTCCTATCACATGTAGTTAAAAATAATCTATGTGCCCAATACGTGAAGCCTAGAAAGAAGACAAGAAGACCAAACTAAGAAGTGTTGCAGCGGTTTTCTGTGAAAACAGTCTGTTTTGGAGTGGATCTATGTGTTAATTGCAAATTAAAGCATGGCAAAGGACTCATAATAGCCCTCTGAATGAAAATAATAGAAATCTGTATAATATGTCTCCTTCAAGGCAGCTGCAAATGAGAAATGTAAACAGCTCACTGCAGGAGCTGCAAAAAGAAGTAGTACATTTAGCCATATTTTGGCGACATGACAGTTTGGAACATGACGAGCACACAGATGGAGAGTGGAGAAGTGGATTATGCTGTGGAAATGGTTTGGAAACTGGTCAAACAAGCTGAATAAATCTGGTGTTCTCCATGAGGAAACTTTTTTATAGCCTTTCAAGACAACGGGGGGATGGAATGTTTGATGTTCGAAACAGATATTGGGTGGAGTATGACTTGAAGTCCTGGGAAAATTGTGTAATATGATGAGAATAGCATTTTCTTCATCTTTTGTGGCTTGTTTATCTCTGTGAGGTTGAGCTTCCTTCCTTCCTCCAGAAAGACGTAAAAGACATTGCTGCCTATTTAGTTATAAAGCATTATTGAAAGTTTACTATCTTATATATCATCACTGTTACACTGGTCTTCTTACACGTTCTAATGATTGGCTCACGCTCCAGGCTCCTCGCATTCATACCGATTTGGGTAAAATTGCTTTTAGTTACGCCACTACGGTCTCATGGAATAACTGCAACGCTCTCTAAAACTCAAAACTCTTGTACCTGTTGGTCAATTTAAATCAGTTGTATCAGAACATCTGTCAGCGGTCTGTAACTGTTTTAATTGATTTGATTTTTTTGCTGTTTGTGTGATCTCGATGTCATTGTAAATGAGAGCAAACCCTCAATGATTCTCCAGAAATAAATAAAGATTTGAAATGAAAATTAAAAAAAAAAAAAGAACAGAATGCTCACTTCCTGCTCTTTAAAAAATGTTTTGGTTCTCCACTCTTTAGTTGTAACTCATCACTTCCTGTATGTGGATTTCTTACCAGCATCCAAACTGACACCAGTTTGTGGGATTGGAATTTTTTTTTTCTGTTACAAATGACTGATTTTACATATAAATCTTCTTTAAAGGACCATACCAGCGATCATGCATGTTTTATACAATCCATATACATGTTACATTACTGACAACTATTTCCCACAGTATACTTCTGGAGTGGCAAATTTTAGAATTATTTTTTCTACCTTCCAGACTGCCATTGGTTTCAGTTCATTCCAGCAAATCAACTTGTAGAGACTTGAAACACATTTGACCATCACAGCGAACAAGATGTCTTAGTTTTTTTTTTTTTTNGTTTTTTTTTTTTTGTTTTTTTTTTAAAGTAACTTTATTTAACCGATCCAAGATGATAAATGTCTCTGTCAGGAAATATAGTCCCAGGTGAAGACGGCTTTTACAGAAAAATTAAAATGACCATGCCTTATACAATTGTGCATAAGTGTTAGAAGATGAAACACTGAATGTGAATGAATCTGAACATTTGATTTTGAAAGATTTGGGGATTTGAAAAAATAACACAGTTTTACGTTTTGGAAACATATTGTTTTATATATTGGGCTCAAACATGCACGATCACTGGTGTGGTCCATTAAACTGTTTTGCATTGTACATTTGGAACACTGAGCAGCCTGCTGCATGTCTGGCTTTGCTGCTGATTGAGAGCATGTGACGTGTTTATGGGATGGAGCAAACACTATAAAAAGGATTATGATGGCCGGAATGCTGTATTTGCTGGCGCTTTATACATACACAACTAAAAACAAGCAAACAAACAAACAAAGAAAAAAAAAAACATAGGCGCTTACAGTACAAACCAGGCTAGCCCACAATATTATTTTTGGGATGTATGTTTTCTTTCATCATCCATATTTCTGTATCTCCTGGATTTCCCCTGAGACATCCATTCCTCTGCACCGCATCCAAAACAAACTGGCTTAAATAAAATATCACCACGTTGGCTTCAATTATGCAGATGGAACCACATAACCTCATTAGTAACCACAGAGGGAGCAAACTGTTCCATTCAATCATCCATTAAATGCTAAAATCCCTCGATCTGAAATTTGAAAAGGGATTTGAAAACATGACGGTGTGATCAGCGTTTCACATTTCCCATCAGAAGAAGCTCTGCTAATAAAGGCAAAGGCAGACTGTCGTGTCTTTTTCCAGTGTTCAGACCAAATAGGAAAGTAGGAAGACCTGACAGGAAACCTGTCTCATAAAGACTCACTTGTTTATATTTATTTGGTAAAGAAATGACTCTTTATGAGACTTTTGGGGGCAATTCATAAAACACAGTGACAGGTTTTATGTGTTGATACAGGCAAATATCATTACGCAACTCCCTCATTCACAGATGCCAGTTTCTGCTGTCTTTTAGCGTTTGCATTGAGAGAGGCGTTACTACGGTGTTTCCTTATTTATATGCTGGGGAAGGGATTCATAAAACACACCATCATGCAAAAATTAAGACCCGATTCATTCTAGTGTTATTTTCAGCGGTATGAAATCTGGGCTGTTTTAAACATGTATTTGTGATCAATAAATTTGATATTTAAGACCACTTAGTTGATCAGTCATTGCATTTAAAGGGAAAGTTTTGATCCAATCTTGCACATATTCATGTGGCACTTTGCCTCTCTTTCTCTCTCTCTCTCTCTCTCTCTCTCTCTCACACACACACACACACACAACATGATGCACACAACACACCCATCTCCCACGCACTGGAATTCTGGTGTCTGGATCTGTTATCTCCCATTACTGTATATTGGTGTTCTCTTAAATTGCAGTGCTCTAAAGCAGAGAATTTAGATTTCCTTTGCTGGTTTAACGTGTCCATTTTGTTTTGCATTTTGCTAATATATTAAGCAGCTCAGAAACACAGCAAAGTTCACTGGCTTTTACCTGTGACATGTCTTACAACAACGTAATGATAACGGAACAATAATGCGCTGATTAATGTAATAGAAGCTTTATGAATGTGCTTCAGTTATCACAGCGCTTAGATGCTGTGTAGTTAGTAGGAGTGTCACGATATACCAATATTGACAATAACCGTGATATTTAAAACATGAAATATCGATATCATGTTAATAATACGCACATGGTAATATTGTGTAAATAATCCAGTGCCTCTTAAATCATTTCCGTTTCTTCCCCCCCCCACACACACACACACACATACATGAAGTGATGCCGTGATGCAGTAACTAGCTAGCTAGCTAGCTAGCTACTACCACAGTGTTTGGCTACTACTGCTGTGCAAAATCATGTTGGAGGAGTTGACTAAGTTTTTTCGGGTTAGGGAAGAGTGTGTTGCTCTCGACACTACCTGAGAACGAGACACTCTACTGTAGAGTGTGAGACATTCTACAGGGACAAGAGAGAAACGCTCTATGCTGACCCGAAAGAAGTTAACTGGTAGTGAGGGAGTTTCTTGGATTCAGTAAAAAAGATAGGGTGTTAGTAAACACCCCAGTCTGCAGGAAATGCCGATCGACAGGAACCGCTAAAGGGGGTGATACCACCAACCTGTTCACCACCTTCACCTCCATCATTCTACAGGTTTCTTCACGGTAGAGAGAGGAAGTAGCAGTTAGCTTGCTAGCCCTGAAATGGGAAATGTTCCATGAAGGTCTTAGTTGTGTTGTTAAAGCTAAGTTATCATGGCGTTGAACTTTACAGGATTTTCTCTTTCCTGGTTATTTGTTAGGCAGCGTCAAAGAAGAGAGAGAGAGAGAGAGCCAGGGATTCAGGTCAGCTAATGCTAACACCATTACCAGTAAGTGGAATTGTTCTTTTTGTAGCTTTTGTACAGTTCTGTTACAGACTCTCTCCACCTCCCTCCTATTTTGAGTATAATTCATTTGCCAAAAAAGAGACAAAATGCACAATAAATAAAGTTAAAGATGAATTTGACTGATAGTTGTCACAGTTCTGCATGTCTGGTCAGCCACTCACCTGCCATTTCTGCCTGCCTGGTCCTCAGCTACTCACCTGCCATTTCTGCCTGCCTGGTCTTCAGCTCCTCACCTCCGTTCATCAGCCTGATTCATTTCAGGTTTGGACGCTGTCACCAATTAGCACCAATCAGGCATGGATTTAAGCCCCAGTCTCACACTCACCCTTTGCCAGATTGTTCTTTGCCATCCCCGATGCGAGACATTCGAGCGTTTATTTGTGGACTGACATTCTGTTACCGACTCGGCCTGTCTTGGACAATCCTGCTTGTCGTTTTCCCTGGAAACCACCTCTGCCTTCTGTCCCCGACTCCGATTCTGGTTCCTGCGACTGGGTTCCCCGTCTGTCAGTTTCTGTGTAGGCGCTTTGTCCTGCCTGTTGTTCTGCCTGCTTCTGTGTTGGACTGAGAACTCCATTAAAGAACTTAACTTGTCAAAGTTGTACTGTGTGCTGCATTTGGGTCCAAACCCCACCCGTCACAATAGTATTATTTATTTATTTATTTTTTAAATTTCTATACATATCATGATAGTATTATCGTGAATTCTTTTGGCCATGATAATCATGTAGTGAAAATCTGATATTGTGACAGACCTAGTTACCATGTTTTTTTTTTGTTTTGTTTTTTTAAGAATTACCCCATTAAATCTTAATATGTGCCTGCAAACATTGTGTTTTGTGTCTGCGGTGGTTTTATACTACATTTACATTTGTCCTATTCTGATTTTTGTTTTTGCCTACATCGCATTTTATGATATCTTCTTATTTAATTCAACCATCTGATAACTGTTTACCTGCCTGAGACTTGAATCAAGCCACATCCACAAATCAGGATTTAGTTTCTGTGATGGATGTAAGCAAAAAAAAAAAACAAAACACAAAATTATACAAGCTATGGCTTTCTGAAGCATCTTAAAGGTTCACAACGACTTCATTATATTTTAGGTGAAACAGACAAAGCAGTGGAGTGTTGTATTTTATGACATGCAAGTTGGAATTTCTAGAAAATCTCATTGTATTGGCAGATATCTCATGCAGATCAGATCTATTTCTGCATATGAATAAATGGTGATCTGAATCTTTTCCTGTGTTTTTGTTTGCCTCTTTTTTTTTTTTTTTTTTTTTTTAGCTAGAAATATTAAAGAGATGGAGGAAAAAGATGCCATCAATAATTCAAAGGGTCTATTTCCAGGCACTATCAGAGGATCACATTTTATGATGAAATTATAGATAGATAGATAGATAGATAGATAGATAGATAGATATCTCAAAATATCAGGAAAGCTGAAATACNATAGATAGATAGATAGATAGATAGATAGATAGATAGATATCTCAAAATATCAGGAAAGCTGAAATACGGCTTTATCTTTTGGGAAATGGTCGTCAGTAAACTTATGTGTATGAAAATTGAATATATTAGCTCAAATGTGCAAAATGGTTGGTATGGTCCTTTAATGGCATTCGAGAGTTACATAGAGACAAAGATGGAACTCTGAATTGATTCTGCATGGACTTTTAGCCCCACCCACATAAAGATCAATACAGCCCTGACTCTATTAACCAGGAAGTGTTAATGATTCTGTTTAAGGAAGAGACAGAGAGAGAGAGAGAGAGAGAGAGAGAGAGAGAGTGAGAGAGAGAGAGACAGAGAGAGAGAGAGAGAGAGAGCAATGAACCTAACAGTCAAAACTTTGTTGCCCTGCAGGCGAAACTACTATTGCCAACATCCAATTATGTGTGTAAACAAAGATTGAATACATCAGGCCAGGCTACCATTGGCAAAAACAAACTGTCAGGCATGTGTGTGTGTGTTTTTATGGTATGTGCGTATGTGTGTGTTTGTGTGTGTAGTTTGTCTCCAGCCTTCACAAAACCCGTAAATCTCCTTTGTGTTTCACTCTGGCCTGATGTCATGACCTTCTGCTCTTTGATTTGGACGTGATCCCTAATAAAGCCATGATGTTCTGTGTGTGTGTGTGTGTGTGTGTGTGTGTGTGTGTTTCCATGATGTGGTCATGAAATCTAAAATGGATACCCCGATTTGTTCTCAAAGCTTCCCTTAATTACATCAAGCTGCAGGACACACACACACACACACACACACACACACACACACACACAAGCCCAATAAATTCGACCTGGCTCACTCCACTCGTTTCCATACTGGCAAGCATTATAACATTCTGACTCATTCTCTCGCTGTTTCTCCACCTCTTCTTTTGCTCTATCCACTTCTCCCTTTCCCTCTTCTCCTATCTTTCATTTCCTGTTGACTATTCTGCTTTTTTTCCCCCTTTCACCCTCTCCTCTTTATTTCTAAATTATTCTTTCAATCCCCTTTTCTCCTGTTTCATTTTCCCCTCCTGTTCTCTCTCTTTCAAGGTTTTCCTACATGTGGAATATAAACACCCTCTCCTTTCTCCTTCTTTCTGTTTCCCTGACACACACACACACACACACACACACACGGCCTCGTTTTCACCCTCATTCCCTCCCTCTGTTTCCTCGTGTGTTTCTCTTCGAATATGGTCCTCAGTCCTGCAGTTCCAGAGCAAGCAATTTACGATGCTAATGCTGTCAGATCGCATCAGTCAGACAGACAGGAGAGCCAGCGCCAGAGATGCCGCAGATATCTTCAGAGAGAGATTCCATCACGGCGTTGTTATACATGCTAACGAAGTTTTACAGTCAAATTACGTGAAATTACAAGTGAAGTCATATGAAAGCAGCCAAAATTACCATATAAGTAGAAAAGGCAGATCCACTAGAGCAGCAGCATAACAACCTGCACGTGTCTCAGCTCAGCAAAGAAGACAAAACCCCTTAAAGGACTATACTGATGTTTTTTTTGTTTGTTTGTTTGTTTGTTTTTTAGGTGCACCAGAGCTCAAGCTTATTGGAGACAGATTAAGCAGATTTTCATGTTCTTATTTTTGTTTAGAATTCTATTTTGATACTTAAAAAAAAACAAAAAAACAACAACTTCTGTTTTCTCGCTGTTGTAGCACTACTCTGCACACTGAGTGAAAATAATACATTTTAAGGTACTGTCTCTTTAAGGTTCCTTCAAGAAATCCTCCTGATTGGCCAGCTGCTTCAGGCCTCTGCTGGCAGCACCAGCTCATACTTGGTGGGCGTGTCTAACCAGGTGTGTGGGCAGGTAAATTCAAATGTTACATTTTGATATCAACATGTTACAGAAGTAAAGGACCAATCAAAAATGAAGCTTTAAGGGCAGATCAGGAGCTACCGTTTGTCTGTAGACATCAGCCTCAAGTTCTGCAACTTTTATCCACCTTATTCCAGGCTAGCTCGCTGTAGAATTACATGTAGGCGCAACTTCTGGTGGTTAGTGGAAGTTGTGCCATGCTTATGTCGTTGCTTAGAAAGCAATGGTATGCTAATGCTAATGGTAAGTCTCCCAGGGTTCTTAAAATTAAAAATAATAGTAATAAAAAAAACCTCAGTATATTTAGTACTTTAATTTTGTTTATTTTTTCTTACTTGTTTTTTTAAACTTATTAGTGAGGTGAAAATGTCTTTACGGAGCTCGGGAACAAGTTGTGCTATTCCTGTTTGCACACGCAACTGCGCTAAGCTAAACCAGTGACTCGGACAGGAGTGTTTTAACACCGACCATTATCAAGAAGGGATCGTTCCTGTCTGAAATGGTATAATTTCTACTGTCTACCTACGGAAGACGAAGCTAAGTAAATGTGGCTGAAAAACTTAAATTTGAAGCAACCACCCAAGGAATTATACGTTTGTTCGTTTCACTCTGTGGAAAAGACACCCACGCAGGAAAAGCCATACCCTGCTTTGTAGGTATGAGAGGCCACCAGAGAAGCAACGTCGGACCCTCAAGAGGATCGATGATGTTGCTCCAACATCAGGTATGTTCTGTTATTAGGTACAGACAAAATACAGTGTCAGTTGTTAACTTTTGGTTTTAAACTGTCAGAATTATTTCTTGTCAGTTTGCTACTACGATTACATTACGATACATGAAGCTAATAGTGATGTAGTTAACTACGTGTAGATTGTTAGAATTATTGTCTACTACTGCTAGCTCTGATAGAAGCCGGTTCAGAGCTCTAGCCAGAACTCAGTCCCACATTGCACGCAAGGAATCATGGGACATCGGAATAAGGTGGATAATGTTCAACACAAACTACCTACTATAATTACACTATAAAAAATTAGGTAAAATACAACAACAAAACAACATGTTCTTTAAAATTGTTATAAAAGTTGTTGTAAAGGTTGATAAAAATCAATTTATTCCAGCACTGTTGGATAGTGGTGTTTTTTTGTTTTTTTTTTGCAGGTTTTGCTTTAACACCATCATGGGAACAACATAAATGATATCCATCTATTTTTATTAGTTTAAAGCTAAACTCTCCAACACATTCAGTGAGCAGGCAGGCAGTAATGTGTAATCGATTACACTTAGAAAAGTGACTGTCCAGCCCTGCGGGTACGTTTGTTCCTAAGAGATACGACAGGCCAGGCTGAGGTCAGCAATAAACATCGCTTCAAAGAGCCCAGAGCTGAAGGTCCTAACATTCATCCAGCTGTAATTGAATCAGCCTGATGTATGAAGCAGCTTCAGTTTGGCTGCCAACACACACACACACACACAAGGGCTCATACATGCCAACACATGCACATATGAACGTAAGTTTCTGCACACAGAAACTCACTCACACATGTAATCAGATACAATCATCCATCTAAACATAAACACACACACACACACACACACACATACACACAGGACACAGGAACATATTGGTCGTCATCTGTGCCAGCGCTCCATTGACCCATATTTCTTTTTTTGCCCAGCAGTCAAAATGCCTCATCAGTGTCTGAGTCACTGATTCTCATGAGGTTCATTATTGCTACAATCTGCTGACTGAGGCCCAAAACGAGCTCCAAATATCTGGATCAGCTTCTCTGATTAGGACGTTTGGACATGCAGCACCATTTCTCTACTTACTGCTTAAAAAAAAAAAAAAAAAAANAAAAAAAAAAAAAAAAAACTTCTTTTAGTTTTGTTTCTGTTACGTTTGTAAGCGTGTGTTGATATGTATATGTAGCAGACCATAAATGTTCAATTACTGACCTCAGCTGCAACCAGGCCTTTATTTGAGGCTTGAGGCAGGCCTTTATTTCTAATTTCAAGCTACTAGTGCTCGTTCAAAACGTTCCTGTTCGGAACGGGATGGACTTTATAGTGTGTGCCGCAGCCTGCCATAATTTTGTTCTGCACATTGAACGTCCTTGTGAGCTAGCTTTGTTTGCAGTGGCCGTGGAGCGGAGCATATGCAGGAGCGTATCCTGCTGCAGGATACGCTCCTGCAGCAAAAAAGGACAATGGCTGCAAGGTTTTTTTGGTTTNGCGTATCCTGCTGCAGGATACGCTCCTGCAGCAAAAAAGGACAATGGCTGCAAGGTTTTTTTTGTTTTTTTTTAAGTGGTATGGTACTTCAAATACCTGCTGGCACATGTATGTTACTACAAGACACACTAATATTTGCCTGGGCCAGTAACAGACATACGTACCAACCCGCCCTTTATTTGAGACCAGCTTTTATTTGTTCGTGCTGACCACGCCCCCAGCTACAATTAGATATCGGCCATTATTTGAATACCAGTTTACATTAGAGCATTTACGGTATGAAAAACTCATCAGATATCTTTTAATCTCCTATTTTACTCCACATCATGACTTTTAACATGTATGAGATTAAAGATCAGGAAGGATCAGGGTCATGATCCCAGCATGGTGTGATTGGTTCATCCCATGCAGAGGTGGAGCTGTGATGCTGCAGGTGGCTGAAAACGGCCTTGAGCTGAAGGAGGTCAAGAGGTCACGAATAGTGGACAGGGACACTGTGATAATCTGCTGCGGTGTTATCTGATAGTGTTTGTAATAAAAATGAAGGAAGGAGAGAAATGTGGGACTAAAATAATGACTAGCCCCAGTGTGTAGATCATTTCTGTCTTCTGAGATGCCTTGTTTTGTCATTCTTTATTCCTTCCTTCCCTGATTTATTTCGTTTTTTCCTTTCCTTTTTCCTTTTCTTTCCTTCCTTCCTTCCTTCCCTGATTTACTTTGTTTTTTTCCTTTCTTTTTCCTGACTTCCTTCCTTTCTTGTTTCCCTCTACGCTGAAACCATTACAATCCCCCAAACAGGAGAAAGAAATTTTTCATCTGAGATGAAAACTTAAAGTATTTTTACTACTTATGTACATTTTACTGCTAATACTTGTTATTTTAAAGTTAAATTTGAATGCATAACATTTACACCATGGTCTATTTTTCAATAGCAGTACTTCTTTTAGTAATACAAAGGATTGCAGTACTATGACTGTGTGTGTGTGTGTGTGTGTTCCTCGATCAATCACTCCTTGTCTCTTTGTTTTACATCTGTCCGCCTCATTTTGTCATGGAGATTCTGGCTCATATTTTCGATCGCCGCTGTGCATAAATTTGCATGGTAATCATGCAGCTGATCTCTAACTGGAAATCGCTCCCTGCTGATTGGTTGGTTGGTTGCGTTTCATGATTAGGGGGAAATGATTGTGGAAGCTTTAGCTTGAAAATGTCTGTCATTTGGAAATGCAAAGCTGTGTTTATGTGATTGATACAAAAAAACACAGTTAGACCTCTTTAGTTTGTGATGTTATTTCCTGATGAAAATCATTTTGGTGCACCATTTTCCCTCAGCTCACTTTATTTACGTTTACTTTCTTATATTTTCCAGAATATCTTGCAGCTTGAGCCTGGACACATACAGGTTTTACAGCCTTACTGTGTGTGGGTGTAGAAATCAGTCTGTTCCTCTTGGATTTCAGCAGATGCAATTGCTAAGGATGGAAAACTATAGCTGTTGCAACTCCAACTAATGATTATTATCAATTCAGTCAGTATTTCTTAAATAATCAGTAAGCCATTTATTGTATAAAAGGCTAAAAATGGTGACAAATGCCCATAAACACTTTTCAGAGCATCTTTAAATTGCTTGTTTCTGTGAATATCAGAATATCAATTAAACCGACTAAAATTAGTCAATAATTCCAATTTCTGTCAAATAATTTAATTTCAAACCAATGAACTAATTTGTTTGGGCATTTTGTAGTTTGTTCATTTGTTTGTTCTCTTTCCTTCCTTCCTTCCTGATACCAAAACATGTTTTTGACTTATATCGGATAGATAGATAGATAGATAGATAGATAGATAGATAGATAGATAGATAGATAGATAGATAGATAGATATAGAAACTCATGTATCTGTTTAATGTTATCATCATTCTTCTAAATAATCTACAGGAGTTACAAATACACACCAATGAACCTAAAATTGCAACACTAACAGCAGTTTTTAAGAGTATTAATGGGTGGATTTCTCCTTTTTATATTAGAATGAATAGGGAAGGATATGAGGTTAACTGAAAAGGTGCTGAGATCAAAGTTTTTTCAAGAAAAATCCCTCAACAGATCCTGATGAAGATCCTATAAGGTTGAAGTGTGTCAGTTTTTGTCTTTGTTGTATCTATTCCATCACTTTCAACAATGACAGAGATCATGAAAACTATATCATATCAAACTTCCCCCTCCCCCTAATGAGCAGCTTTTATCCTAAACCCTGAACGCTGATGTGGTGTTTATTTATTGTATATATCATTTCTGCAGATTTTGGGGCTCTGCAGATGCATGGCGAGCTTTTACTGCTGATTGGCAAAGGAACCATCCTAAGCTGAACTGTTCCATGGCTTAAACCCTATTTTCATAAATCATCCTCTTAATCCCTTTGACGTTTGACCTCCATCTAGATTCATCGCCATGGCAACCTAATTGGCTCGCATACTGAGCAAAAGCATTCCTGTAGTTTGGGGCTTGTGGCTGGACAGCAGGTCACACAGTAACAAGACAGTGTGGAATATTCTTAGAGTGCGGGCAGATCTAACAAAATAATGTCAGGATACAGACTGGTGTGTGTTTATGAGTGTGTACCAGTGTGTGGCAGAAGTGGTAAAAGTGAGTCAAAATACTCAATTTCAATTAAAGGGATCTGAATGAAGTCATAGATGCATGTGGAGATGAGACACGCAGAATGCAGGACATGCTGCAGTTTGTCCTCGTAATATTCCTGATTGGATTCATGTGACAGCAGGAGACCGGAACATTTCAGGATGGGCGTGGCGATGAAGTATTTGTCCTGCGACACGCTTGTGACAATAATAAGACTGTCGGCAACATGTTGCATTTCCAATACTACTGCACATTAATGTCTGGAAACTAGAGCGACGTGGAAATGAGGGAGCTTTTGTCCCAGTAGGGCAGAAAATGAAATAATTAAAGGAACAGTGAGGGATTCAGTGGTTCACAACCAAATACAGCATACTCTGTGCATCACGTCCTGCCTTATTCTTCTTCTACTTCATTCTCTACATGTTGGTGGTTAGCAAAGCAGCTTTTGGATTCCTTGTCGCCACTGACTGGTTTGGTAGAATGATCATAGTTCCCTACCTGACCCAGAATTTCAGCTTTATGTGAAAACATGGTTGTTGCGGCGAGTGAAAGGGCTACTTAAGGAATATTCCTGCACCAAGCAGCCCTGCATTGTTCTGGTAAAGTGTGAAAGGGCTTCAGAGTGTGTGTGTGTGTGTGTGTGTGTGTGTGTGTGTGTGTGTGCGTGTGTGTGTTGGTGTCCCGTCATACCTGCAGAAGACTCCGATGTTCTCCAGCAGGTAACACTGCCCCCCGTTGAAGCAGTAGTTGGGCAGCGAGTCGCAGAGTGAGCGGCAGCTTCTGTTCTGCATCTGGTATCCCGCGCGGCATCCGCCCTTTCCGTCTGACCCGTCTACAGGATACACAGCTGGAGGAGCCGCCACGGGCACATTTGGTACCGGAGCTCCCCTGCTGTCGCCGGGAAGTGACACGTCTGGCTTCGAGGGTCCAGACGCTGGGACCACAGGCCTTGATCGAGCTGGAGACCCAGCAGGCAGCCGGAGGTCTTCGTCGCTCTCGTAGGTGTCGGTTGTGGTGCTGTAGGTGTATTCATCAGCAGTGGGAGACACGCCATCCTCATAGGGCGTCATGAGGTAGTCGTAGTTTTCTGGCACCGCCCAGGTCGGGTTGCCGCCCTGCAGCTCATGGGCCAAGGATGAAGGAGAGGCGGGGGGGAGGTCCAGGTTACGCCCACGAGAGGAAGGGTCGAAGAAGTCAACATGGAGGACTTCAGGGTTAGACGGGTTGGTGGAGGTCATGGGCGGGGTGGTGGTGGTGTCGGCACTGTCCAGGTCAAACACAGCCGTGTCTTTGGCNGGAGGTCATGGGCGGGGTGGTGGTGGTGTCGGCACTGTCCAGGTCAAACACAGCCGTGTCTTTGGCATTGATCCAAGGTGGGTCGGTGTGTGATAGACGCTGCTCCTCCTCTTCTGCCTCCTCACCCTCCATCACTTCCTTTCTACGTGGGTTGCTAGGCAGCAGGTGCTCTGTCTCAGCTGAATCAGGGCTGAGCTGGGGTGGGGTGGCCACGCCCACTTCCTCAGTCACAGGCATCACCGCTTCCCCAAACATGCCACTGCTCTGCTCCTCTTCCTCACCAGCACGGGGGATTCGGCCCGCCCTCGGGGTCACAGCATTGACTGTGTCAGGCCTGGCTGAGCCGCTCATCCTGGTAACCACCACGATGACCTCATTGACCTTAACAGGCCCCTCCTCCTCCTCGCTAAGCAGGGAGGTAACATTGGCCATGCTGTCCGGTTCCGTGGCGTTGGTGGTAACAGTATTTCCTGCAAGAACACGAAAAAGATTTATTATTGAAGCTGAAAAAAAAAAACCCAAAACTCTCTTATTAGCTATGGTACCTCCTAAATGAGAGAAAAACTCAGATTACCTCATCTCAAAAGGAAAAAAACAAAAAACAAAACCTAATTGGCACAGGAGCTGCAGCACATGAAAGCGATTTTGCTGTAAAAACACCCCACAGTTTGTACCGATCATGCAAGAAAACCTTCTAGCTCTCAAATAACCTCTTTACCACACTGCAGGACTCATTATATATATATATATAGATATATATATATCTATATATATAGATAGATAGATAGATAGATAGATATATCTATATATATATATATATATATATAGTGGGTTTAGAGAGAGAGAAAGAGCTGGTCTCATACTGATTCTGAATGATGCCATAAATCTTGAGTACTGTAAGTTAAGTTAATTATTGCACAAACCAGGATCAGAAATAAATGGGGATTCCACCAAAAATATCCTTAAAATTTACCAAAATCCTTGTGAATGTAAAAAAAAAAAAAAAAAAAAAAAAAATTATAATAATAATAAGGGGATGACCATGTCTTTCTGTATTTTATTCTGTTTGCAATTTGTGGAAATTTATTTAGCATTTATCTAGTGTGCTGTGTGAGTATGTAAAAATCCACCCTGTACCAGCAAGTTTGAATTTGTGGAAAATGTGGCACCATGCAGCCGGCAAGAAAACTCTGACCCCACTCAATCCACAGAGACCTTACAAAAATGGAGCATCTGACATTATTAAAAATTCAATAATCAAGGAGTTGAAGATGGAAAGCTTGGAGCCAGAGGTGAAAACAGCTCCATGTTTCTCTGTAAGTCTGCTGTCAGCGACCAGCCATTTAAAAAGGTACAGATTGAATATTGATTCGCTGATATGCTGAGAAATATGTTATTTAAGAGTATAACTGGCCATGAAAATGAGCCAAAAATAAAATTAGGAGGTGAAAAATGTATTTCTGACCCACCTGGAAACAAGCAAATATGAGCTAAGAATAACAGAAATCTAATTAAGGATTGGTTCTGATAGTGGTTCTATTTTCGATATGCCTGGATTCATTAAGTGCCAAAAAATTCTGATTGACTAATTATCCGCACTAACGGAAAAAGGTACAAACCAGAAAACAAAGATATAAAAACAAATATCATAGCTATCCCATCGCAGGCTTCAGTAAAGTCTTTTGGATTTCCAAAACAGACTCGAGGAGTCTGGCATTGAACCAGAGCACGTTAAAACAAGACCAGATTAGCTGTACGCTTATCCTCTTGTCAACTAATTCATCCAATGAACGCTCCTTCAGTCACGCAAAAAGCAGCTTTTGTGCCGTTTCCTTCAGATTAAAAGGAATCATTTACTAATTTAGTTGAATGGTAAGAAGTTGGATTAGGAAGTACAGCCCTAATCCAACCTCCTTACAGCCCATCCTGTTTATAAGATAATATCCTAATGGTTAACCTTTTGGATATCTCATAATGTACAGTATTTGACAGTAAATAGACAGTCAGGAATCTGTGTATCTCAATGTGTCGAGCAAGGCACTAAAACTGCCATAGGCTGAGGGTTCAATTCCCACTATGCTTGCCCAGTTTTTAAAAAATGCATCTCATGATCCTGTAAGTCGCTTTGGATAAAAATATCGACAAAAATATGGAAAGTTCTGAAGGGACCTTTGCTGCATGAAGGTGAAGTTAAAATTTATACTCTGTTTATCTCTAAATGTTTCCTCACCCACTCAGTGAAACTCTGTTCAGACAACAAGTTTCTTATGACCACCAAGTTTTATGACTAACGTTACATGACGTGATGTCTGGCATCATGACAAATGGTTAAAAACTATCTACACCCTTGGATAGTAATCTAAGACCATCATGGGTCAGTTTAATGACTTCATAACTAAAAACTGCAGTTAAAACAAGCCAGGAACCAAACGTGGCCTTAAGGAAAATACATGAAAAAAAAGAAACATTTATTCAGTGACAATATCTTTGGTTGCAAGATTGGATCCGAACTCGATATTTAAATAGACTGACTGATCAGCTGAGTTTGCTTATTTATCAAATTTATTGATCACTAACACTTGTGAGGCAAATACAGTTTGAAACATCACCCAGATTTCATACTAATGAAATTTACTGCCAGATTGAAACACGTCTTAATTTTTACATGACAGTGTGTTTTTTGAATCTCTTCTCCGACATGTTAATAAGGAAGTAATGTAGTAACAGCTCTTTTGAGGCAAATGCTAAAAGACACCATGAGGAAACATGGTTGTGTGACGATATTTGCCCATATCAACACATTAAGTCTGGCGCTACGCTTTATGAATCCCGCACAATGTTTCTTGTGAAAAAACTGAGCATCTTAACAATCATTTCAATGCAGTTGGAGCATTAAACCACCATCTATTGGCCATTAGAGGAACTGCATCTTCAAGCACTTCGGCAAAGACCTCTTGCTGCTTTTCTGCATAAATGATCACCAGAATTTAAAATTAATACTATATCTATCTATCTATCTATCTATCTATCTATCTATCTATCTATCTATCTATNTTTAAAATTAATACTATATCTATCTATCTATCTATCTATCTATCTATCTATCTATCTATCTATCTATATTTTACTGTATACATGTATATGATAGTATGCATGAAAAAGTTTCCAATGATGAACAAGTTATAGTTTGCTGACTTGCCGGTCACATTTATCAGTTTTGAAGTTTAAGCACTTGTGAACTACACCAAGTGAATCAAGGCTGTCTTTTCATATAAGCTCACATAAAGACAAAGTAAGGCTTTCACTTTAGCCACGAGGCCTCAGTGTTTGACAGGTGGAAGGTTTCAGTTTCTTGAAGGTTTGTTTTTCGGCTCTGGAAGCGAGTTAAGTCTCAAAGCCATGAGTCGTTTTGGGGCTAATCCTTCCAGCAGTCAAACAATCCACTGCTGTTTAACACATCAACTGAACAGCCAGAGATAATATGCCAAAAACACTCTTACAGAAACACTCAGGACAACCATCACACACACATAAAACGCTCACCAGGAAATGAAGATTTAAAACTGTTAACTAAAGAAGCTAATACTCCCCTTTGTCTCTATTACACAAACACACAAAATGACACTGTCCTTGTTTCTTTCACTTTATCTCACCCTCAAACACACACACCTGACAGCAACACACTCATTAAGTGACGGTTTGTTGGGATAAACCCTGTTTTTGGGTGAATCTCCTGGGAAGACCAGTCAGCAATGCCAGATCCCGCCCCCCTCTTCTCCTGCAACAAGCCAGATGAATACAAACTGTGCTGTCTGCAAAATCTAATGGCTGCTGTATGACCAAAAATGGAGAGAGAGGGAAAAGATAGGGAGAGAAGGGGAGCAAAGGGAACGAGGGAGAAGGAGAAATGACACATTGTGAAAGAGACAGAGAGCCAGAAGGGAAATCAGATGGCGGAGGAGGCGACGGAGCGAGAGAACGAGTCAACGAAGAGCGCTGAGAGTGAAAAAGACAGTGAGTGTGACAGACGGAGAGAGGACGGGAGACGTTTTCATGGCCGAACACACACTCAGACTTTTACTCTCAGCTAACCCAGCCGGTCTAGNCGGGAGACGTTTTCATGGCCGAACACACACTCAGACTTTTACTCTCAGCTAACCCAGCCGGTCTAGCCAAGGGGAAGCACTTTTCATTTACATGCACATTAAATGATGATTATATCCAGATTAAAGCAAAAAATCAATTTTTTTCAAATGTCATGGATACGCCATAATTAGATTGAAATAAATATGAGTAAGCTTATCTGAGTAATAGATCTAGCTTATGCATTTGCAATTTATTCAAGCATGTAAACATAAACATACAGTTGCAGTGCCTTTAAATATTAGGACTGCAGATGGTAAATTATTGACAGTGAAATTTGGTTCCCCAACTAGACTAAAAAAAGCGATATTACAAGCGTGAGAAGAAAAATAAGAAAACCAGGAGCCCATCACAAGTTTAAAATCATCTGTTTTGCCTCTGTGCATTTTCATTCTCCCTTTCCAACCCTGCACCTCTGCTAATTATCACCCATTATTAGTCTAATCTTCATCATTTTGAGATGAATTTGAACCGAACCTGAACAGAACACTTTTGGTTCCTGGGCCTGATTGTTCCTGAGATTTACTTGAAAAGATTTGTGTGTGTGTGTGTGTTTAGCATAGCAAATGGCATGTTGCACCAGACACAGACTAACACGGATTTAAACCCTGAAGAAAGAAGAGCAGAGTCAGAACCAAAACCACTCAACCCTAAACCTCATCAGGATCTTTCTGCAGGATGACTTGTGCTGTCATAGCAACACGCCACCCACATTTCCACAGTAAGTAATGTGGAATGAATAAAACAGAACCATCTCAGTTCCTTTGCTGTGTTCTGAATCTGGGACTGATATTTACAGTTTTGCTTTTATTGGTTGATTTGGTTCAGTTTCACGTAGGAAAAAATAAAATCAGACGGAACCAAAATATATCAGCAAAAGCCACATGACAATACTCACTCTGCTCATTCATCAGAAATGTCTGAGTGGCAGGAGAAAGAAAATCAAATCCGGGAAAAGTTTCCTCAGGGCTTAATAAATAACGAAAAACATGGAACAAAGATGGAGCTGGGATGCTCTGGTGCTGCGTTCCAGTCAAAGTGGGATGTCAGAATTTCCCAGTTGAAAATTCTGATTGCCAACCTCCAAGCGTTCCAGCCCCACGATGCCAAATTTAAACAAAAAACATGGCTGAATGCCTGTAAATACTATAAAATATATAAAGTTAGTAATAAATACTAACTATAGTAAAGGTAGACTACAGGACTTTGGTTGGATTGTTACACTGATAAATATTTGTGCAGAGAAGTTAATTTTCTGAAATTATTCACACATATCAATGGGCAAACATTAATTATATAGTACAAGATAGATTGATAACTGTGATTATATTTTGACTTTTGTATTTCAATGTCATGAAAGAATTAGTTTGTTTTAATTGTTTTAATTATTTACATTTAAAGTTCGTTTCCATGGGCGCTGCCATGTTGTCATGCCATGACAACATGACTATGATGCCATCCTCGTGAAGTCAGGTTAGATGGATTTGATTTGAGTTTCCAAGTCGGAGCTCTGACTTCAAGTGCCGTTTGCATTTTTTCCAGTAGGAAGTCAGAAATGTTTGAGTTCTGAGTTATCTGGAACACAGCATTAGTCATCGTATCCGTTTAGCCACCAAACCTTCAGACTGGCTGAGCAGGAGGATGAAGGCATGATGAGCTCATAAAACCCCATGAAACCTTCAATGTGTTCATTTAAAGACATGCTATGCAAATTTGATACATTATGAACATTTTGCAGAGTACATTTCTATTACCATGGCGACTCAAAGGTGTAGTTTAAGTGAGGTAAAGTTTGTTGTATGCATGTTTAATGGTTTTAAGTAGTTTATATGTGAGAAGTGTCGACTCCAGATTGCCTCGTAGTTGTTTCGGGACTCGTGTTCAGGGGTACTCAAAACAAATCTTAAAGGTCCACAAACAAAATTTTCAATAAGACAAAGGTCCATTTGTTAAGGTCAGTCTAAGGTCAACTTTTCTTTTACTGGCCACCTTTGAACATGAAGATTTTAGATTGATTCATGTTCGAAATCTAGGCCACTAGCTAACTGCTGACGACACTAGCTGTGCTGTCAACTCTCAGTGAGCCCAATGCCGTGTCAGCCCATCGTTGTCATGGAGATGACAGGATGCTGAATGTGATTGGACCAAACCAAAGTGGAGTAGCTTGCAGTGGAGAAAGCGGAGGATTTTGACTCGTTGCATCACAGCAATGTCTTGCAGATAATATAAATAATACATATGAAAAGTATAATTTGCTCAGAGTCCAGAGACAGTTGTGGGTCGGTCCAGACTTTGAGGATGACTGTTGTAGATTATGTTCATATGTTCATTCGCTCCACAGGTCAGTTGGATCCCCTGCTGTCGGTCTCAGTCTGGTTGTTTTAGTGCAGACCAGAGCTCGATTGCTGTGTTCATATATGCCTGGACAAACCAAATGTAAGAGAAAAAAACTCCAGGGTCCGAAACAAACTCTAAAAAAAACTAGGTATGAAAACCCCTTAGAGAAATGCCACAGTCCTACCTAAGAACAGCATATTTTTAGCCAGAATAACTACACTCACACATACAGGTATGTAGTTTTAACAACAAGTACAAGTTTTCACAGCTCGGGCAGAGTGTCAGCTGTTAGGAAGCCTCACAGTGTCTGTGGGAGTGGGTCCATTTAAGTGGAGTTGTCTTCCTTTCGCCGCCTCGTTAGCTTAATTGGATTAACAAGGAGGAAGTAGCAGCATGGCAGCATGTAGCAGCTCAACACAAAGACAGAAAGTTAGATGGGTGTTTTGGTGCACAGAGTACTCCGTTTCTATAACATAAATACACTCAATATGTTTTTTCCTCCCAGTAAGTCCAAGTTACTGTAAAACACTATAATACAGATTGTAGGAATACAAAGTAAATTCACTCAGCGCTGTACTTAGAGGTACTCTTACTGAGCATCTCTATTTTACACAAATTTATACTCACAAATATGGTAAAATCATTAAAATTAGATACCTGGCCGTGATTTATATTCATTACTTTAAGTATGTTTTGCTTGTAACACTTTCTAAAGAGTTATTTCCATTTTGAGTACAGAATTATAATAGTATTTTTACTTTTACTTACCATACTAATAGTTTTGCCCAATATATACAATACGCACACCCGGAGCAGTAAATATTACAATTGTTTTCCCTACCTTCCAGGTTGTAATTGGTTTCAGTTCATTCCAGTATGATATTAAAATCAACTTCTGAAAGACTTGAAACGTGTTTGAGATAGTAATCCATCACAGTAAACATGGCGTCTGTTAAATTTGTTTTGCCAAACTAAGTTTATTTAACCATCTAACAGCTGCCTGGAAGAAACTGTATGCCTCAACCAGGAAATATAGTCCCAGGAAAAGTTGGCTTTTACTGTAAAATTAAAAACAACCATCCCTTCTACATTTAGACATACATGTTAGCAGGCCAAACATTGAATTTTAAGGTGGATATATCACCTAAACACAACATAACATGTATGCGGGCAGAATTTCCTGGGTTTAAACATGCAAAATCACCCAAATGGTCCTTTAAGGATCTAAAAACACCTTCCAGTTCTGAAGGAATTTGTGTCCATATAATTATTTAGCTGTAATGAGCTAAACAAGTTTGA
>VXCM01004377.1:61767-67365 GCA_014773175.1 Lucifuga dentata
ATGCAAATAGCAAATAAAAAAAAAAAAAAAAAAAAAATTATAGAATTAGATATTTAAAGGACCATACCGGCACTCATGCATGTTTGAGACTAATATATTCAATTTTCATATATGTTACATTACTGACAATCATTTCCCGAAGGATAAAACTGTATTTCAGCTTTCCTGATGTTTTGCAAAATCTCTTAATCTTTCAAAATCAAATATTCAAGCAATACACCCACCTTAAAAATCAATGTTTCTCCTGCTAATAGTTACGCAAAAATTATGAAGTCACGTTGTTTAAATTTTTCAATAAACGCAGGTCTTCTTTTGGGACTATATTCCCTAGTGGAGACATACATTCACTCCNATTTTTCAATAAACGCAGGTCTTCTTTTGGGACTATATTCCCTAGTGGAGACATACATTCACTCCACACTTTTTATTGTGCTTAAACACTAAAATTACAAAACTCCTAAAAAAAGCCTGAATACACGTCTTGTTGGTGAAGATGGATTACCTATCCCAAGAACATTTCAAGTATCAACAAGTTGATTTTAATAGCGTACCAGAATGACCTGAAACCAATGGAGGTCTGGAAGGTAGGAAAAACATTTTTAATTCACTGTTCCAGTAGTATGCTTTGGGAAATGATTGTCAGTAACATTACGGTATATGAAAATTGAATATATTAGGCTCAACCATGCAAAATGGGTGGTATGGTCCTTTAAGATCCAGTTTGGGTCACATTTATAGGTAGAAATAAGTCTGATATGTATCAGATATTGAAAAGATTGGAATTTTCTTGCCACCATAAAATGCGTCATCATTCCCTTTATCTGCATCAGTGCTGCTGCATTGCTGCACACTCCCAAGCTGCAACAAGTGCTCTAATTCTTCTTCTCTGCATTAAAATATGATTAAGCTGTTGTGGACCTTTAACCTTCAAACAAAACACACACACACAGTAACACACAGCATCCAGCAGCTGGTGGGGTCACGCCTGTGGCCTGCATATGCTAATGCTGGCTGCAGCAGATCCAGGTGGGAGGACATTGCTAATGAGATTAGCATCACTAGTTTCCCAACAATCAGATTTATCTGGATGAAACATAGAACAGCAAAAACAAATATCCTCATTTGGTGCTGCTAGGAAAACTTTTCTCACTTTAACATTCATTACTTGATTTTTTTTTTTTTTTNGGGGGGGGGGGTTACAGGTCCACACAGCAATGGTTTGCCCAGGTTCTCTGATATGTCATTTCCACCAGTGTGGAATGGCTAATTTGGTACCATTCTGAGCATTTCAACCATTTCACAACCGTAACAAGTTGGGTTCCATTCAGAACCAGGAGGAAGTGAATTGGGAATAGTGATGATATCGTGAGTGGACGTGCATTCTTCTACCTCCAGCAAAGTGAAAAATAGTAGAGAAATCAAAGTGACCCGGTGGTTTGTTCAGCTGAATCATGAACTGAAACTCTTCTTGGATTGACTTAAACACTTTAAATGAGATAATAAAAGCTTGCAGATAAACAATGAGGTCCACCATCTTGCTTTTTTTCATGGATTTATTTCTGTTGTTACTAAAAAGATAAAAATAAATAATTGGTGACACTACCACTTGGTAGAAATGCATCTTTTCACCTTTTCGAGAACCAGATCTTTAGCAATGGCAAAGCACTAAGAAGACAAGGAAATGTTAGACTGTAAGGAGAAAAATGGAAGAATCCTCTGGAGAGGCACTTCAAAGAGAGATCCTTTCCTCTCCCAGCAGAACAGTTGGTTTCAAACTGATGTTTTTCTGCTTCAGCAATGACAGAAATGACAGTTCTTCAGTCTTTCCATCTGCCGTCTCCCTGCTAACATGACAGCACGTTTCTGCTAATTACTCTCCTAATAGAGCTTCACTGACTTCCACTTTCACTCATCAGCATTTGCATCTGCGACGACTTCACATATGGCCTTCACTCACCCACTCACTTTGCTTAGGAAAACATCGCACACCTGCCCAAATACACAAACACACAAAACGCAAACGCCGAGCGCCAACACCNGAAAACATCGCACACCTGCCCAAATACACAAACACACAAAACGCAAACGCCGAGCGCCAACACCTGCAGCCGATTCGTGAAAACCGACCGTTCTCAACGTAATAAAAACCAGCTTGAAACGATCCGTCACGGTGACACATGACTGAAGAAAGAATTTCTGCCTCAGCCATCGCTGCTGGCTTTCAGATCGCTGATGTTTCCTGCCAGCAGCAGCAGGACATCTGCTGCAAATCAAACATAATACGCAGCAAAGCATGAAATCATCATGCAGAAATAATGACTACACCAACACAAATAATGATATAAGACACAAATTACAGCTGCTGGATTGTGAACAACACCCATTGCTATGGCTTTTGACACACACACACACACACACACACACACACACACACACACACACACACACACACACACACACANCACACACACACGCCTAGTCGGTGGGTGGATGGCCATCAGACTTGATGAAAGATTTCAGCGTATGCCAGCGTCTAACCCACATTTTGAGCGTAATGAAATTCAAAGTGCGAACATATTATGGCAGCAATATGAACACACTGTTCTTCCAACCACTGTCAAAGGATGTGCATGGTTTCCATGGATACAGAGAGGAGGCAGACAAGAGAAAGCAGAGAGAAAGAGGCAGAGAGAGAGAGAGAGAGAGAGAAAGAGAGGAAGCAAAGCCACGTTCACCAATAATCAGGGCTAAAGACGATGTAGATTCTACAATTGTTGATTTGTGTTTTTTTTTTCTCCATATTAAACTGCTGTAAAAACGCAGGAGAGGGTGATGGAGTCATGCTGAGGGATTTGGACCGAAGATTAACACGCTGCACATTAAAGATAACCTGTCAGAGCAGATATGTGTCAGCAGGCCAGAGGAAAAGAGAGAGAGAGAGAGGGAGGGAAAGAGAGAAAGAAGAGAGGAAGATGAAGNCAGAGCAGATATGTGTCAGCAGGCCAGAGGAAAAGAGAGAGAGAGAGAGGGAGGGAGGGAAAGAGAGAAAGAAGAGAGGAAGATGAAGAGAGAGGAGAGACATCCTCCCTCTGTCACCCGTCCACCGCCTTAACCATGCAGATTTTTGGTTAAATACCCACCTAAGAACAGACAGGAGCTCCCTGCTGCAAATGTAATGAAAAGCGACAAATGGCGTCGCTTAAGTGGAGTTACGATGCATCTGCGGGCTGCTCAAAGGCGACTCTATGGCAGTCACATGGTTATTTATAAATTTATTATCCAATATAGAGCCGCCCCAAGAGTGAAATTCCACTTTCTGCTCTCTAATTCCCCTCCAGCTGAGGTTTGAGTGCCTTGGAGTTCAATTGGAGTGCCTTGCTCATGGGCACGTCATCAGATATGATCACACGGAGTTAAACAGTAAAGCCAACATGTCTAAATCATCTTTTTATATATGTATTGTATCTATACAATATCATATAGAGAAGATAAGAAGCCTAATAGAGAATTTAATGGAAACAAGTCTTAGACTTTTTCTGTGTTATCCTGGACATTTGAGATTTGGCTGTTTTTTTATGTCTCTCATTGTAAAAAAAAAAAAAAAAAAAAAAAAAAAAAAAAAAAAAAAAAAAAAAAAAAAATCCTTATACAGGCTTGTAGGTTTGTGCAGTGTAGCATGTATGTTTTCTAATGCAACTAAGCGTAATATATATGTTGAAAAAACACATTATGTTCTTATATTTAATGCACAGATTCTCAATCCAGGCCAGATGCTCTCATATCCTGCAGGTCTGGGTACGAGCAAGGGCTTAATTGGAAAGGAGAACCATGATAATAAAATATATAATGTTAAGTAAATCTGAGAAAAGCATCATTTGATTAAAATCCCTGAATAACCTGTCATTTTGTTTAGTGGGAAAAGTGGAGGGACGTGAATAACTGACTGACATCATTTAGTCAGTCTGAGAGGGATTAGTTTGATTTCATCTCCCAGTATTAATCTGACAGTAATGCAGCTCTATATGTGTAGTGATTCTCCACACAAAGAGACAGAAAGAGGGCGAGTAATGGCTCTTCCTGTTTTTTTTAATGTTTACTCGAGTGGGTTTTTTTTCTCTCTCAGTGTATCAGAATGTCCATCCAGATCCCCTCATGAATTATTCATCAGGTCCTCCAGCCTTAATCCTCACCTTTGTGTGGCTGTAGTGGCGGCGAGCCTCTGGGGATCCAGATTACTGCATTGGCTGGACATTGTCACTGTTACAAATCCTTATTTTCCCTATAATATTCCTATAGGAGGTTATAATGCCTGTTTCATATTCCACGTCCTCTTTGAGTGACTTGATTTGCTCTAATTGTCTTCTATGAAACTGTGATGTCCTATTGGTTTTCCTATAGTGTCCATAGAGCCTAATGATGACTTCATGGTTGTATTTTGTTATGGTAATCTCTATAATATTCAGCTAGAGATTTAAAACATACTGCATTAGCCAACATTGAGTTTATATTGACCTTATTGCATATTTATCTTAATGATTTCCCATTGTTACTCTCTATAAGGAGTTGCAGTGGTGCTTAATATGCATCTGTATGTCCCACATTGGGATTATATTGACCTTATATGGTAATGTTACCTCTTCTGGTGTATTTATGATGTTTCTTAGGGATATAGATTGTCTGTGGTGATCATAGGTGTGCCAAAATGATCTAATTTTGCTATATGCCATTTTTTGTCTCCTGTTTGTAAAATATCCCTGTAATACTTCAAAATGGGTTTGATAGTGGAATAATGTGCATTATCTCCTAAAACATCATATTCACATGATATTCATATTATCTCTTATAGTGGAGCTTTCAAAAGATATGTGCCTGGTTATTTCTTAAAATGTGCATTGCCTGCATTTTTGAGGACGAGTTCTCCTAAATAACATGGAAAATACCGTAAACAATAAAGCGACAATTATGATAAAGATTACATATCATCTGTTTATTAATCCAGCTAAGTGTAAAAGCTTCCTAACCTACAATCGGAGCCTCACTGACCTCCTTTCTGGCTGCCCTGTGGGAGTGTGTTTAAGCATCCTCAGATCCACAGAGAGGACATGCTGGTGCAGCAAAAATGAATAGATATGGGATTTTTTTTTTTTTTTTTTTTTTTTTCCCCAGAAATAAAATGCACGTGGAGTGTCTTACCGTGGACAGACAGCGGAATCACATGCAAAGCCAGGACGCACGACAGCAGCGCTAGTCTCCAGCATCCCGTGAAAAACCTTGCCTCCTTGCCCAGCATCCTCGACGTGCAACGATAGCCTAAACCGGCACGATCAGACAGAAACAAGCTAAAACAGAAAAAAATCCCGGTTCTAATGATGACGATAGAGTTCAAAAACGTGGAAAAGTAATCCGGATAAGCGTGTTTTTCGGTTTGCAGCCTCGTTATCTGCGTCTAGACTCCAGCCTCGTCGCGCTTCTCCTCCATAGCCGCTCCGACCCGCCGCTGTTTCACACGCTCCGGTTCGGTTTAAGCACAGTGGGGTTGGTTACCTCTCCATTGCCACAGATCAGCGGTCGGAGGGGTTGGTGTTGTGGGGGGGGGGG
>VXCM01004377.1:67444-109115 GCA_014773175.1 Lucifuga dentata
CCCCCCCCTCCCCCATCCTCCTCCCCCCGCACTTCCCGAGTAGCTTTCCTCCTCCTTCTCTTCCTCCATCCTTCCCTTTCCTGAAACTTCTTGCCTTCTCTCCGTTCACTAATACTGTATTCTTCCGTTTTCAACATCTTTATTTCACTTTTTGTCCTCCAGAAACTCTTTCCTTGCTTTTCCAAACCCTTTATCAATCTTTTTTCTTCCTCTTTCAATAGCTCGTTTCACTCCTTCCCTGCATTTTTGGATGATTCTCTCCTCATCTCCTTCCTCCATCCTTCCCTTTAACTTTTCTAAACTTTAACCATTCCAAGATTTCTCCTTCTCAGTTTTTCCCCAACTCCTTTCCTTTCCTCCTCTCTTTCCTCTTCAATCCCTCCTTCATTTCCATTTTCCTCTTTGCATAGAGTTTTTGTCTTTGATCCAATATGCTTTATGCCTTCTTCTCTCCTTCCTGTTTCCAGTGACTTTCTCCCTTTCTCTTTTCCCCATTCCTCGTTGTTTCCCATCTCCTCCATCCATTCTGACCCCATTTACATTTTCTCCTCTAACAACTCTTCCTTTCTTGTGACTTACACATTCATCTCCCCCTTCTCTCATCCCTGTTTCCCAAGACTTCCTTCTTCCTTGTTCAGACTCAACCTTCATTTCGTTACTCATTCCATTTCCTTTCTCCTCTTTTTTGCCCCCTTTCCCTTTGAAATTCTTCCTTCTCTTCTTCCTTCCATCTTGTTACTTAGTTCTTTCTCTTCCTCTCCCCTTTTCTCCTCAATCTTTTCCCCCATCTTTTGCACTTTCAGTCCTCCTTTTCCACACCTCCTCCTTCCTCCCTTTTCCTATTCTTCATTCAGCTGAAAGTGTTGGTCTCAATAGGGCTGCACATGTTTTCCCTCAAGGGAGATGGCTTTATTTTGAAGGAGCAGGACTTCCCATCATTCCATGCAGGTATTTTGAATGAATATACTTTATATGTCTACCAGGCCAGAGAAGATGAGGCAGTTTGAATTACATAAAAAAGGAAAGAAATGTGGATTTGGATGCAGTGAAAACACTCTGTTTTGGCTCATGGTGTGATATGAGACGCACAGAAGCAAACAAAGGGGGGAGGAGGGGTGTCTGGGTGCATAAATGGGGTAAATGGGGGATGCACGGTGATGAATGCCCAAAGGCCTGGGGTAATGATGGCTGTGGGGGGTTGTGGGCATTCTTCCACACACAAAAAAGGAATAAAGGAAGAGAGAGGGGCTGAGCAACAGGAGGGGTTTGTGTGTGTGTGTGTGTGTGTGTGTGTGTGTGTGTTTATGCCAACGCCTGTGTTAATATGTAAGCATCTGAATGTTTGTACATGTGTGTGAAAGCTGCAGCAATTCTGGATTCTTTGCAGTGTCTAATTCTAAAACTAAAGATGTAAAGTAGGTCAAGATGACATTAAGTGTCTGCTTATAAATAATATAAAATTTACCAAAAAAAAAAAAAAAAAAAANAAAAAAAAAAAAAAAAAAAAGGATGAAAACAGCTTGAGTGAGGTGTTAGATTACAGAAAAAGAAGCACTGAAATCCTTCATCTCGGTAAAGGATCACAGTAGAAAATTAATTCTTCATTAAAAATTCTTCATTTGTAAAATATATTTAAGCCAAAGTAAATAACTATTTGTAGAAAAATATACACTAAATCCAAAGCTCTCCCTGTGAATAATAGTAATAATGTGTATGATGAAAGTGTGCCAAAAGAGAGCTTGAAGAAAAATGAAATAATCAATATCTGGAGATACAAGTTTTATACTATTTTAATGTTTTAAAAACCAAATCCTTTTCCCTTCTAAAAACTCTTGGGATAATGTTTAAAACTCATTGTGCCACTTAACTAAAACAAGGCTGGAATACAAGGATTTTTATCTGACAGCAATATTATTTCATGAGTTTATCTCATGCTGAGTTTAAAGTTTTAATCTCTGCAAAGTATATAGTAACTACAGTTATAAATGTGGAGCCCTAAAAAGTACACGACTGGAAGTAGAAGTACCTTAAAATTGTACTAGATGACAGTTCTTGTGTCATTAGTGAATTTCCACCTTTTAATATACAGGAGGAGTGTATTCACCTTGTGGATACTCGAGCTATTAAAGGGGACATTGCTACAGCACTGCAGTACACACTGAGTGAAAACAGGTCCAATGACTGAGGAAGACCACAGACAGAGAGCGAGGGAGGCGGGTNGGTGGGGTGGGGGGCGGGGCACTCTATGGCCTCTTACTGTAATCTCTTCAGTCACTCGGCTGTCGTAACATCACAGCTAACATGAGCAGCAAGACCGTCAGTACAGCCAGATGTGCTCAATGCAAAAAGCTGATGACAGGAAAGGAGCCAAAAAGCTTTACGGGAGGAAAAAAAAAAATCTGTTTAATTGTTTGACTTGGATTTTCTTTCATCATATTGTAGAAAATGGTATTTAGTAAACTGACATTAACTGCATGAAAACAGGCTGTTTTAGGTACTGTCTCTTTAAGGCCCCTCCCCTCCTGAAAAGCCTGCTCTGTTCTGATTGGCCAGGTGCATCTGGCCTGAGTGACACCCACAGGCTGAGAAACATGGATGCTGGCTAAATATTTGTCGTGTGGGTGTGTCTAGCTAGGTGTGTGGGCAGGTAAATTCAAATATGTTACATGCTGAAGTCAACATGTAACAGAAGGACCAATCAGAAACGAGGCTTTCAGGGCAGGGCAGGTCCTTTGGATTCATCTTACTGGATGAATTTCTGTAGGCATCAACCTCAAGTTTAATAGTCTGACAATGTTCAACACTGTAAAAAGTTAGGCAAACTGACAAAAAGCAGAAACTGTCCCCATTAAAAATGTTGCATTTAGATGCATGTTTTCATATAACTGATAAACTCTGATGATGTCATTTGAGAGAGAGATGTTTTAGGAACAGCTATCCTCCCCAAAAAATTATCCAAAAGTCTTAAAAGAGTCGGTGTTTCCTTTCATCCGTCATCCCTCTCCCCACTCTATTTCTCATTCTGCATGGACTTGCACACACTCAACTGTCATTTTATTCATCCACAACAAGACCACATTTCCTGTTCATTTCTGCTCATGTCAGATTATATTGGATGGTTATATAAATCTATGTGCCATGTCTGATAACGCAATGGACTGACAGCAAATGTCAGGTAGAGGAACAATCACAAAATAAATCATATTTGTTATGAACTTATGCTTTGGTGAATGTTTTGGTTAATAGTCGCTGATTTAATTCTCATCATTTTAATGACACAGTTAATAACTAAAAAATGTTGTTTTAATGATGATGGTTTCTAGTTTTAGCTGCATGTTAGTCTCAGGATGTCACACTGAAACTAGAAAATGTGTATGAATGCAAATATATATATATATATATATATATATATATATTTTTTTTTTTTNTTTTCAAAAACATATATAGAAAGGAAAACCCAGACACCGACAAACATAAAATAAAGGAATACCATATAAAATAGTGCAAATTACGTTAAGTATATGTCTGGTGAATGTCCACATGCCAGGCTAAGTCCATGTTCATAGCTGCCATAGGAGATTGTCCATCACAACTATAATCATCCTGAGATCAGGGTAATCAATATTCGCTCCAGGTGCAATAAACAGCCAATGTTCAGTATATATGTATATATATATCATAAAAATGAAGAATGGAGTAGTTCCAGTACACGATGGAGAACACTCAGTGACACAAATCTCTGACGAACAGAGTTAGCTCACAACTATCTTTATTCCCTAACACAATGTATGAAGGGTCCCCAAATTTTTAGTCTTATTTATTTATTTATTTTAAATCTTTACTCAGGGTTTGTTCAATGAGCATTGAATGCTCTTGCAGAAACAGCCTGCTCACATACTCATTCACTCTCACACACACACATTCACGCCCAGAAGCTGCTCAGTATAACCACAGACTTCTCTGCTGGCCACTGAGCAGCTCCACTGGAGCATTTTCGGGGTTAGTGCCTTGCTCAAGGGCACATCAGTGGAGATAATGAAGGAGGGACAGATGCTGCTCATTCACCTCCACAACCCAGTCCAAGGACTGAACCAGCGACCGTCGGTCACAAGCTTCAAGTAAGTATTAGATCTTATCTCTTATATATGATATATGATAAATATAATAACAGGAAAACATATCATTAAGCCATTTCTTAACCATGTAAACCCTGACCCATGAAATAATTATCAGAAAATTCTATTTTTTTGCAATTTAATTCTTTATTGAACCTTTTAACAAACTTCAAAAAAAAAAAAAAAAAAAAAAAAAAAAAAAAAAAAAANCCTTTTTTTTTTTTTTAGATATGATATAACCTTTTTGGTCAATAATTGACCATGTTGATGATGTAGAGGTCTCAGAAAATCATGTATCAAATGTGACACAAATGACATTATAGGGTTAAAGACGAAAGCTCGATTTCCACCCTCTCAAAGTAAGTGTTTTAGCATTACTGTGCCAACGTTTCAGACATGGGAGCCTGCTGGGACTCATACAGCAGCTCAAAGGCTTTCTCAGAGCAACTCATGATGGCAAGCGCACCAGCGGGGGTAATCAGCGTGTGCCAGGTATTCAATAACCATGGAAATATTTCTTCCCAGAAGTCAGTGTTGTCAACTTAGTGGATTTGTCGCCAAGACCACCAATATTTAAGACCCCATTTAATGTAAAATCTTCAAATATTAAAGGACCATACCATCCATTTTGCATGTTTGAGCCTAATATATTTAATTTTCATACACATAAGGTTACTGACAACCATTTCCCAAAGGATAAAACCATATTTCAGCTTTCCTGATATTTTGCAAAATCTCTTTAATCTTTCAAAATCAAATATTCAAGCAATACATCCACCTTAAAAATCAATATTTCTCCTGCTAATAGTTATGCAGCCTTATGAAGTTGCGGTCATTTAAATTTTTCGATAAACGCAGGGCTTCTTTTGGGACTATATTTCCTGGTGGAGACATACTTTCACTTCAGGCTTTTTATTGCACTTAAATGCTAAAATTATGTAACTTCTAAAAAAGCTGAATATAAGTCTTGTTCACAATGATGGATTACCTATCCCAAGAACGTTTCAAGTATCAAACCAAATCAAATCAAGTTTATTTTAATAGCGTACCAGAATGAACTGAAACTAATGGCAGTCTGGAAGGTAGGAAAAACATTTTTAANATAGCGTACCAGAATGAACTGAAACTAATGGCAGTCTGGAAGGTAGGAAAAACATTTTTAATTTACTGTTCCAGTAGTATGCTTTGGGAATTGATTGTCAGTAACATTATGTGTATGAAAAGTGAATATATTAGGCTCAAACATGCAAAATGGTCGGTATGGTCCTTTAACGTCTGTTTAGCTCAAATTTTAAGTGTTGATAGAAGGTTGTGGAAAACAAGCCTTAACAAAAATTCATACTGAGAGTTGAGGTCTTTGATTAAGAAGCACAACCTTGAGTTTGACAGGCGCGTGCGCGTGCGCACGCGCACACACNCACACACACACACACACACACACACACACACACACACACACACACACACACACTTCCTAGTTGTCTCGTCTCTACTTTGATACATTAACAGTTAATTCAACCCCAGCTGGATTTCCCTCTTGGCCATCCGAGTCAGGATAAGTTTGGCAAAAATGCCCCTGTGAGACATGTACTACACACACACACACACACACACACACACACACACACACACACACACACACACACACACACACAGTGACCCCTACCTCAGCCTAATTCCATCTGTCACCTGTTTTGCTGTGTTTTGGGGCTAATGCCTCTTACATGTGGCGGGTCACATGCTGTTGTTGTGACAGTCTGCAGGAACATTAACGAGGACGGAGCTCATCAACACAGGGATTACAGCCTCCTAATCCCTGTTGTTCATCTCCAAAACATAACAAAAAACCCTTCCTCCTCGGGTTTCTGTCTTTGAGGGAATAAGGAACATGATATGCCAACCTGAACGTAACAAAAAAGGTATTACCCTCATCACCTGCTGCTGTTTTCTATGACACAAACTCTTCATCTAATCTGATCGATTAATGTTAATTTCAGGGTTTTTAGAATTTTCTAATGACTGAATGTGATCGAGTGAATAAATTTAAATTTGTCATCATTTGACTTCATATTAAACTTTTGCTAAAATCAAGGAAAAGCAATACAAGACAAATGTTTGCATACATCAATCTTTGGTAATCCGTCCATCCGTCTGTCCATCCATCCATCCACCCATCCATCCATCATCTATATGTTCATCCATCCTTCCATCCATCTCATCCATCCATCCATCCATCCATCTGTCCATCCATCTATCCATCCTTCTATACCCATCCGTCCTTCCATCCATCCATCCATCCATCCAGACGTCTGTCCATCCATCTATCCATCCATTCATCATCTGTCCATCCATCCGTCCATCTGTCCGTCCATTCATTTGTCCATCCGTCAGTCCTTCCATCCATCCATCCATCCATCCATCCATCCATCTATCCGTTTATCCATCATCCATCCATCCATCCATCCATCCATCTGTTTGTCCATCCATCCATCTGTCTGTCTGTCCATCCATCTGTCTGTCCATTCATTTGTCTGTCCATCCGTCTGTCTGTCCATTCATTTATCCATCCATCAGTCCATCCATCCTTCCATCCATCCATCCATCCATCAGTCCGTCCATCCGCCCATCCATCCATCCAGGGTCTCAGGAGGTGTGAGTCTTTCCCAGCATGCACTGGGTGGAAGGCAGCATACGTCATGGCTGCCTGTTATCAGTTTATCACAGGGTTAAACAGGATCATTGATGTCAACGAGTTTGTCTTTAGGTTAACGCAGAAAGACAAACTCATTGACATCAACGGCCAAATTACAGTTTTCAGTTCACCTGTCACACGTCTTCAGACTGAGGAAAAACAAACAAACAAACAAACAGAAAGTACAGCCTGACAGACATGCACGATTCAAACCTAGGACCTTTTAACGGTGCTACCCACCATACTGAGCTCTGAATTAATGTCACAGACCATTAGGAAAGTCATTAAAAATAAAAAATAAATTTAAAAAAAGGGAAAGAAAACACTAGACCAGATTTTATATATATATATATATAGTCCAAGTTTAGATCTGCAGCGATCCTGTTAGATCCTCTCATACTCGTCACAATCTGTCAGAACAGAGCCTGTGGAACATTTTGCATTGTGGGTTCAGTGTCATTCTGCTCCATTCACAGTCCTGAAACTCTGAGAATCCAGCATAAAAAGACACAGCCTGTCTGCTAACGGCCTAACATATGACCTGGGGTCATTTTACGACCTGACCTATATTTCCACACACACATCCTATCCTGTCTCATTATCGCATTTGTTTATGTATTGTTGGTAATGAGAACAGACTCTAGGCTTGGAGGTAGTTTCATACAGATGCACATCTGGCGCTGAATGACCTCGTTTAACATGAGCGTCTCACAGGCCGTTTCTGTGATCCGTTAAGCATCCATTATTATCAATAGTGATAACTTGACTTACATAACCGGTCATCTTTGTCTCTCACATGGTGCATGTAGGAACCATTATAGATGGAGAAGGCATCCATCCATCCATCCATCTTCCATACCAGCTTATCCTAATCAGAGTCACAGGGGCTGGAGTCTATCCCAATGTCCATACGTCCAGCTTATGGACGGTCTATCTGGTTTTCAGAGTCTATATCCACCATCTGGCTACATGTCTGGATGGATCCTATTTGTTCTTTTCGCAGTTTTTGAGTAGAAATAATATATTTTTATGTTGATATTCTTATTGAGGACCATACCGGCCATTTTGCATGTTTGAGCCTAAATGTTCAATTCTCATACATGTTACGTTACTGTCAATCATTTCCCAAAGGATAAAACCATATTTCAGCTTTCCTAATATTTTGCAAAATCTCTTAATCTTTCAAAATCAAATATTCAAGCGATACACCCACCTTAAAAATCAATGTTTCTAATAGCTATGCAAAATTATGAAGTCACGGTCATTTAAATTTTTCAGTAAACGCAGGTCTTCTTTTGGGACTATATTCTCTGGTGGAGGCATACCTTCACTCCACACTTTTTATTGCGCTTAAATGCTAAAATTCTGAAACTTGGAAAAAAAACCCTGAATACACGTCTTGTTCGCGATGATGGATTACCTATCCCAAGAACGTTTCAAGTANAAAAAAAACCCTGAATACACGTCTTGTTCGCGATGATGGATTACCTATCCCAAGAACGTTTCAAGTCATGTCATCACTCAGTGTGCACAGCAGTGCTGTAGCAATGGAGAATAGAAGTTGATCAAAGTGTTTCATTTTTTTTTTGCACATTCAAGCACAGCAAAGGTTTCAAAACAGATCACTAAATGAAAATAACAACATATACAGTGGGGTCCAAAAGTCTGAGACCACATGTAAAATCCATGATGTTTTCCATGTAAATGTGGAAATAATCAGAAAGCCTGACTTCATAAGAAGTTCTTTGGAACATTGTCAGATCATGCTGGATAACTTGGCTCATCAGGTTTTTACAGACATGTGGAGTCCATGCCAGCTGGAGTGATGCTGTCATTAAAGCAAAAGGGGGATGTACCAAATACTAACATATTCTGACATTCATGGACATTTTCCAAAGATTCAACTTTTCACTCTAATTGTTAAGATGATATTATCATTTGGAATGAAAAATCCATCCATCCATCCATCCATCCATTTTCTGTACCCGTTTGTCCTGTTAAATTCAAAAAGAATGGGAAATAGAAGCATTTTCACAGTGGTGTCAGACTTTTAAAATCCCAGTGTAAATCTGGATATCACATCCCCTTTAAAATAAGAATGTGTTTATTTGTCTAAAACACAAAGTCAAATGCAAAAGAAAACTTTAGCTTTGTACCTCACTGGACCAACTGAAATGAGGCTCTGGAAAGACGTTGGACCGTCACTTTTCCCACAGTGTTTGATGAGCATCATCTCTTACCCTGCTCATCTGGCACAAAAAAACCCTTTTCCCACCCCCTACTGAGGGAGTAATCGGCCTCTGGCCCTCTCATCCCTTTATTAACATCCTCATGGTCAATCTGTCAGTCAGAGAAATCCTCCTCTGGACAGATTACAGCACTGGCTGACTGGATTAGGTCTGAAACAGACAGGATCTGTGTTTTTCTTATCATTTCCCTTTGATGTGTATGTGTTGTGTGTATACAGATCTACACGCAGCTCATATGCCTCTCAGTCTGAGCAAAAGCATATTTTTAATGACTATTAGTGCTGGAAATCCAATGATGATTTGCAAAGTAATCCGGCTGCCTAAAGTCGGAAAATGGAATTTAAAAAATATTTTACACTGACATCATACTGCATCTCTACAGCACTGAACGTGTGTGTGTGTATGTGTTATTAGCTTTGCATGGGTCCATTATTTTTACATGATGAAAAGCCATCAACTTGTGAGAGGAAAATAAAAAAAAATGTGTCATAAATGGATAAAATGTTATTAAACTATATTCTCTACATTTATGGGTTATTATTTCTGTCAACATTCACAGCAAGTCTGTTAAAAATATGGCTGCACTCCAAATACTGTTAAAGCATTATTCAGCACTTTTTCTTACTGTTTTGTCTACTGTATGATGCATAAATTGCTGAGGACATGACTATTCAGCATAATTAAAGGAACAAACAGTACATGATGGTATATGAGATATAGATATTTGTACTGCATCTAAATTTGAACATACCAAAAGTCAAACATACATTTACAAGTGAAAAGTCAAAATCTATAATGTGGAGAATCAGAAAATTTCCTCAAAAACGTGTTTTCTTTCAGTTTTTCTGTTCATCATTACAGGTTTTCAGTTTTTCTACATAAGAATGAAACTCTTTCACAGCTCTGAGATAAGCCCGTGATGTGCAATTTACACACCAGATGCAGATGTTTCATAGAAATGTCCCTAATCCCAACACAAAGAAAGAGAGTGACATAAACGCATAATCCATTTTCCTCCTTCTGGAGCTGCAATTTGATGAAAAACACGAACATAATGACAGGAAGCAACAACATACTCTAACAACCCTCATCTTCAGATTACAAATCAATTATCTATCAGTTTACATAATACTTTCAAGGTTTAAAATATACGTTTGGTTTTGAGAAAATGACATGAATGTTCCTGATGTAATCCAAGAATCACAATAAGTCACAAACATAGTTAAAGCAGCACTGAATGAAATATTGGTGTTATTGGTTTTCTTTCTTTTCTTTGGAGTCAGCAAATAAGTGTCCTGCAGGCCAAATCTGGTGATTTATTCTCCTGACAAAATCTGAAACTTGTATGTTTGAGCCCAATAAATACTACCTACATATGTTACATGACTACCAACCTCAGAAAAAATATTACCCAAGCAGCAAAATTTTGAATTGTTTTTCCTGCATTTCCAGGCAGCTATTGGTTTCACTTCATCTTTGTCGACGTTACTTTGACAAAGATTTCTTTTTTTTCATCATACTGCCTTCAGTCTTTTTTTTTTTTTTTTTTTTTTTGCCATGGTTATTTTACAAGACTTAAAATCTGTTTTTTTTTCAACAGTCATTTCTCCTTTTTCTTATTTTTCTTTTCCTAGTGTTATACAAATTTAAATGGTGACGTATATTCTGAAGAATTGTCTTGTACAAGCCCCTTGAGGGTTTTTTTTTTTGCATATTCTCAGACATTCCCAGTTATGCTATTGCAAATTTTGTATTTGTATGTGTAAAATTTTGTATTTTCCTTGTTTTTTTATGTGTAAATAAACTACAACTAAAACTACTTATTTAATCAAACACAGAGCTACATGGAAGAAAATATAAGCCTCCGCCAGGAAATATAGTCCCAGGAGAAAACTGCTTTTACTAGAGAAATAATGACCATGCTTTCTGTACATAAAGATTAGGAGGATTGGGGGGCAAACCACGCCTTAAGCTCCGCCCCCAAACTGTGATTGGACTGTGTTTTCTTTTTCATTCTGGCACTGATAACACAGCTGCTTTAGAAAAAGAATTGAGAGGGCTTTGCATTTACTATTGGCATGTCTATGCTGCCTCCTGCTGGACAACAATGAAATGAAAAACCCCTGATCTTTTCACCGTACTGATTTGATTGTAATGTGGCATGAAAAATTCATGTCACAATGAAAAACAATTAATTCAATCATTAAANTTTGATTGTAATGTGGCATGAAAAATTCATGTCACAATGAAAAACAATTAATTCAATCATTAAAATAAAGTTTACACTATACCATGTTTTTCACTTAATTATGACACAGTAAATGCGTGTATGGAAATGAAATACAAATGAAAACATGTATTGTATTTCACAAATGTGTATATTTTACTTTTTTTTCATTATTTTGTGTCCCTGATAATGTTCCATAGGGATTTGGCAAAATAACAAAACTAAAATACAATTTTATATTTTGGAAAATGGTTGGCAGGAATGTAATGTGTACACAGGTAATGTTTATTGGGCTCAAACATGCAAAACCACTGTTTAGTCCTTTATTATTATTATAATTATTATTATTATTACTACATTTATTTAGCCACTGATACATGAGCATATAATAGCATTTATAGCCAAGGCTAATTTGCAAAGCTTGTGCCGAGATAGACTTTTTCAGAAATACTTCATTTAAATGAGCGCAGGTTAAATATGTTAATTATGTCAAACCTGCCCATTTTAAGTGAGAATTGTCTCCATCTAGTGGTAATTTTATTTAACTTTCCACTGTAATTGTGCCTGGTCTCCACAGTAAAATACTAACAAATTCTATTGATTGATTAGTCGATGAAAAAACAGAAAAGCAGTGCCAGCAGTTTTCAGTTGATTAATCATTCTAGTCTTTATCAAGGTGGCAATTTGCTGTTTTTATGGTTCATATTGTAAATTAAGATTTTTTTTTTTTTTTTTTTTTNTTTTTTTTTTTTTTTTTTTGTCTGATTCATATCATTGTAAATTAAAATAATTTTGGGTTTTTGTAACTGATTATTATGGATTAATAATATCTCAAAGTGGAACTTGATCTTGTAGGATTTTGGCCAATTTATGTGAAGCTAATGCTTCAGAAATGACAATTAAAAAAAAAAAAAAAAAANAAAAAAAAAAAAAAAAATCATCCAAAAACAGATATCAAAACAGTTTATTCGACAGTGTCTAGGTCCAAGTACCAACAGACCCCCATACAAAATAAAAAAAGAAAAAAAAAAACTACAAACTTCCAAAGAACAGAGATAACTTCCATCTACACAAAACTTTTTTCTGAAAAATACATTACCATTAAACACAAAAAGTAGCCATAAAAGATAATATATGTAAGGGGATTCCCGTCACTTTTAATTAATATTATATAACAAGCCGGCAAAGGTCTGGAACGGGGGAGGAGGAGAGCATGTGGTGAAAGTGTAAGTGAATGAGTGTGTTTCATCTCTCTCTCTCTCTCTCTCTCTGTGTGTGTGTGTGTGTATAAAGATGGCAACAGTCAGTGATGCAGCAGTCATGTGGGCAGGAAAAAAAAGAAGAGGTGGAAATAAAAGCAAGGAAGAAAACTAGAGGTAGCAAAGGGGTTTGCAGAGAGGTAGCAGACAGCGAGAAAGATTTCTATCAGAGGTAGCTAGCAGGCGAAGGAGGAAGAGGTAGCAGAGATGTTAACAGTGCTGGCGGAGGGGGAGGGGGGAGTGGTTCGGTCAAGACTTCACATTATAACTGCCTTTTTTCATGAATTATTACTGACCTGTGTGTGTTTTAATATGTGTGTGTGTGTGTGTTTTGGGGGTGGGGGGCGTGAAAGCTTAGCATAAGCAAGGATGAAGCACAGCAACAAACCCAACAACCCAACCATGTTTTTACTCTTGGGAGAGCTGGAAAATTCATGGGATCGACGCAGCAATTTATTAAGTAAAAGTAATAAAAAGCATGTACTTTTATATGTTTCATATCAATGTAAATAAGAGGTAAGCTGATATTTCCTCCTCACAGATCTATCAGTATAAGCGTATATTGTAGCATATCTGTATTTTTAAAAATTATAGTGCGTAAATTTTACAGGCCTTGTTTTTATGTTAATTTTACCCGTATTCATTTTGATTTAAAGGAGCACACCAACAATTTAGGATGTTTAAGCCCAATAAAATACTACCCACATACATATTACGTTACTGGCAACCAATTTCCAAAACATAAAACTGTATTTTAGTTTTTCTGTTATTTTGCCAAATTCCCTAACCTTTCAAACTCAAATGTTCAGGTGATATAACTACCTTAAAAGGTAATGTTTTGCCTGCTAACAGGAATGTCCTGTTTTTAATGTCTCTGTAAAAGCGATTTTCTCCTGGGACTATGTTCCCCTGGCGGAGACATACATCACCTTCATGCAGCTCCATGTTGGATCAGTTAAATAAAGTCGCTGCAACAAAAAAACTTAATAGACATAATGTCGCTGTGATGAATTATTTATCTCAAGTGAGTTTCAAGTCTCTACAAGTTGATTTTAACATACTGGAATGAACTGAAACCAATGGTCTGGAAGGTAGAAACAATTCTAATATTTGCCGCTTCAGCAGTGTTTTATAGAAAATGGTTGTCAGTAATGTGACGTGTATGTGGATTGTATATATTGGGGTCAAACATAAAAAATCACAGCATGGTCCTTTAAGCTTAAATTTGGTTGCATTTCTTTAGTGTAATTATTTCATAACTGTATTTCCTGTATCCATCAGCAATAGTGATAAACTGCAGCCCTGTAGTTTAATAGTTGAAGCTTTGTAGGAAATGTGAGCCTTTATCACAAATGTAAATTAGTGGTAATGGTTGCTAAGTTACTGTGGTTATCAGTTAAAACAAGGTAAAAATACAGGTGTGGGTGCATGAGGTGTGTGTGTGTGTGTGTGTGGGGTGGGCAGGGTAGAGAGGTAAGCAGGAGTATGTATTAAGGATTTGGGAAGGGGGTGGGGTTTAGGAGGTTTAGTCGACACAGTATCAGCACCTAAGAATTAGCAAGAAGCCTACAGCAGAGCGGCGTTAACGTGCTATTTCAGTTGTGTTGTGTCATCACGTCTCTGTCTGAAAAGGCTGTTTAGAAAGTCAGCAGGAGATTGTTAGCATGTGTGTGTGTGCATGCACGTGTGTGTGTCCAGTGCATTGTGGTAGGGTCTGACCAAGTTGGTGTGTGTACGCAGCCTCCAGTGTGAGTTTAGCTTAGTTTAGCTTAGACAGGGTTACAGTGGGTCCTGGGCGTCTGACAGTGTGACCATGCTGCAGTTTGCGCTCGTGATTTCTCACATTTTCACAACAGAGATGTCTGTACTGACGATTAAAACAGGAATCAGAAATCTCCTATCAGTCTCAGAAATAAGCCAAAAATAAATAATATCAATTCCTTTCCAGGAACCATAAAATACAGTGTTACTGGCATGTTTTGCATTGGCAGGACGTAAAAGTTTTGATTTTCTTCCGGTCTTCAAAAATGCTCTGAATTTGCTTTGCTGACCTGCTGTATTTTCCTAAGATTTTTTTTTGTTTGCTTATTTTTAATTAATCAGTGGCTTGTATCTGTGACCTGAATGTAATCATCAATGAAAAAAAAGGGGGAGGCACAAACTGTGGTTAGGCCTGACATGGACACAGAAAAGGCCAAGGAGACGAGTTAAAGGTCATCTCTCACACACACACACACACACACACACACACACACACACACACACACACACACACACAGAGAGAGAACTACAGTGTATCATTTTAGAGGTGTGAGAGGTAGGTACTCGACAAGACAATAGCGAAGGCAATCTCCTCTCTGCATGTGTGTTACAGTGCAATCACACACACATACACACAGGCCCTCTGATCCCACTAACTCCCCCTAGTGTTCAGATTGGAGAATAATATGGCAAAAAAGGCGTGTGTGTGTGTGACATTTGTGTAAGCGGTTTTGTGTTAAAAGACAGATGGGAGGGGCATCAGTGTTAGTTAGACAGTGGGGGAATGGGAAAGAGGAAGGAGAGTTTCATCCTCTTTCTGCCTCCTGGTTTTATTTCCTAATAGGTTAAATAGAATCATTCGCTCCAGCCTCTACCTGCCAAGCAGAGAAGAAAACAGTGTTTATTACTAGACAAGCCTTGCCGCTGTGCCCTGAGAGCAAGTCTGAATGTATGTGTGTGTGTGTGTGTGTGTGTGTGTGTGTGTGTAAGAATGGGTCACCCTTGCCATTGAACCCTGAGTGTGTGTATGTGCTGTAATGAAATGTATAGGAGTTTAGCTGAGTGGGGGGTGAGGCAGTAGCAAAGGCCATCAAAAGGGGCTGAAGTTCAGAGATGTTAGCTGGGTGCATGAGTGTGTGTGTGTGTGTGTGTGTGTGTGTGTGTGTGTGTGNCCAGGTGGGGGCACTGGAGGGCCTACGGGAGCTGGAGGCATGGCGTCAGGCTGTGCAGGTGCAGGGCCCGGGTCTGGAATGAAGGAATTTAATAGATGTCATGTTCGCTGTGATGGATTACTCGCCTCAAGCGTGTTTCAAGTCTCGACAAGATGATTTTAACCCTCTTTTCTAGAAAAGTCTTCATTCGAGAAAAAAAAATCCCATCTAAAAGAATTCAGAAAGAAAAAAAAAACCTAAAATAACTAACAAAAAAGATGCCAATTTTCTATTTGATTTTGTAAGATTCTAGAAAATATAAGAAAGCCTCCAAACATCAGCAGACAGTGTGTCAGAAGTGACTGTAGACTCCAGAGGGTTCATAGCTGGAATGAACTGAACCCAACAGCTGTCTGGAAGGCAGGAACAATGATTTTTAAAGAACCATACCACCCATTTTGCATGTTTGAGACTAATATATTCAGTTTTCATACATGTTAAGTTACTGACAACCATTTTCCAAAGGATAAAACTGTATTTCAGCTTTCCTGATATTTTGCAAAATCTCTTAATCTTTCAAAAGCAAATATTCAAGCAAGACACCCACCTTAAAAATCCATGTTTCACCTGCTAATAGTTACACAGCCTTATGAAGTCACGGTCCTTTAAATTTTTCCATAAACGCAGGTCTTCATTTGGGACTATATTCCCCAGTGGAGACATACATTCACTCCACGCTTTTTGTTGCGCTTCAACCCTAAAATTACAAAACTTCAAAAAAAAACCTGGATACACATATTGTTTGCAATGATGGATTACCTATCTCAAGAACGTTTCAGTATCAACAAGTTGATTTTAATAGCGTACCAGAATGAACTGAAACCAATGGCAGTCTGGAAGGTAGGAAAAACATTTTTAATATTCACCATTCCAATAGTGTGCTTTAGGAAATGACTGTCAGTAACATTATGTATATGAAAATGGAACATATTAGGCTCAAACATGCAAAATGGATGGTATGGTCCTTTAATATTTACCACTCCAGTAGTGTGTTTTGGGAAATAGCTGTCAACATGCGAAACCACCGATACGGTCCTTTAAGAAGTGCTTTATAAAGGTCGATGTGTTAGGTTCATACTCACACATGCCGTTTGGAGCTCCAGGGTGGCGAGGAGGCATCATGGGAGGCATGCCACCAGGAGGGGGGCCGCCGGCTGGGGGACCAGGCATCATACGCCCTGGCATTGGCTGGCCCGGCCCCATTGGTCCTGCATGAAGGGAACACATCAGACATGTCTAACATGATGTACCACAGCACCATCAGTGAATGACGCAGTGAACAAGCAGCATCTATCCCTCCCTCATGATTGCCACTGAGGTGCCCTTGAGCAAGGCACCTCATCCCCAAATGCTGTAGTGGAGCTGCTCAGAGGCCAGCAGAGAAGCCTGTGGTTGTACTGGGCAGCTCCCAGGTATGAATGTGTGTGTGAGCAGGTAAAATTAAAAAACAAACAAACAAAAAAAAAACAACTACATAGTGCATTTCAAACCTGAATCCCACATTTGGACAGATTTCTTTTAGGAAGGATAGGCAACCAAGTTATCAGATGCATCAAACCTTTTCTATTCCTATACTTCTCCATCTTTACTTCTCATCTTCCAACCTTAGATTCAAATTGACGCTCTGTTTGTCTCAAAGTCGGCGGCACAACAAGCTGACCACATTTTGGGCTCGATCAACCTTGCCTGGAGGAATCTCTTTAAGGTCGGTTTGGTGTTTCTGCGTGTTCAAGGATAAATGAATTTAAAGCTTGGTTCACTAAAAAACACAAGATTTGGTTAACATTTCCGTCTGTTCTTTATCTATCTCATATTCTCTCCTTGGTTTGTTTAGGAGCAGCTTTTTCTCTCTCACCTGTCTGACCTGGGTGGTGGGGGGCCATCGGATGGTGCCCCATAGGGGGGTAGCCAGGGTGCNCCTGTCTGACCTGGGTGGTGGGGGGCCATCGGATGGTGCCCCATAGGGGGGTAGCCAGGGTGCATGGCAGCGCCAGGTGGAGGCCCTCCGTGGTGAGGTGGTGGCGCTCCATGGTGGGGTGGAGGTCCCCCGTGGTGGGGTGGAGGTCCTCCAGGATGCATGCCTGGGGGTGGGAGCCCAGGGTGGGGTCCAGGGGCTGGTCCCTGCCCCTGAGCGGCTGCGGCAGCAGCGGCGGCTTGCTGCTCCATTTGCTGCCTGGCCTTCATCTCAGCGTATTTCAGCTGCTCCATGTGGAAGGCCTGACGCTCGGTGAGCAGCTGCTGCCGCTGCAGCTCCAACTGGACAGAGAGCGAGCGGGCAGCAAGGCAGAGAGAGAGAGAGAGAAAGAAAGAAAGACAAAATGAGGATCTTTATATCATCATGGAAACATTTCTTTCAAAGCACAATGGCAACTCTCCTAATGATATAGTATGATATATAATTGTGGCTTCTAATAAAGCAGATCTATAAAGCCTCAGATGTTTTCCTCTCACTTAAAGGACCATACTGGCCATTTTGCATGTTTGAGCGTAATATATTCAATTTTCATACACGTAACGTTACTGACAATCATTTCCCAAAGCATACTACTGGAACGGTGAATTAAAAATGTTTTTCCTACCTTCCAGACCTCCATTGGTTTCAGTTCATTCTGGTACGCTATTAAAATCAACTTGTTGATACTTGAAACGTTCTTGGGATAGGTAATCCATCATCACCAACAAGACCTTTATTCAGGTTTTTTTTTTTTTTTTAGAAGTTACATAATTTTAGCATTTAAGCGCAATAAAAAGCATGGAGTGAATATTTATGTCTCCACCGGGGAATATAGTCCCAAAAGAAGACCTGCGTTTATTGAAAAATTTAAATTACTTCATAAGGCTGTGTAACTATTAGCAGGAGAAACATTGATTTTTATGGAGGGTGTATCACTTGAATATTTAAAGATTAAGAGATTTTGCAAAATATCAGGAAAGCTGAAATATGGTTTTATCCTTTGGGAAATGATTGTCAGTAACGTAACGTATGAAAATTGAATATATTAGGCTCAAACTTGCACAATGGCCGGTATGGTCCTTTAACCTTGCTGTGTGGACATTTGTGTTTTAGCGTGTTATAAAGCTGATGGCAGCAGCAGAGGTTTTGCTTTCTCTGTCTCCAGATCTTATATAAACCAGGAGCCTTTTCATGCACTATTTACAGCTGTGAAACTGGGCTGTGTTCCCAATGGCTCCACAGTGGACACAGTTTTACACTCACACTGGTGTCTCCAGGGGCAGGACACACACACACACACACACACACACGCACACACACACACACGCGCATGCACAAACAGCTGAGGGCTATTCATTTGCCTTGTGGAGGCAGGTAACAGTTTTACTTCCCTGACTACACATTAGCTTTGCCTGGAAAGTGTTTTATTTGAACTTCAGCTCCTTACAGAGAATACATTCTGTCTCCTCTTCAGTCGGTTGAAAACTTGGAAAAGTAGGAAGCCATCTTGTCCAATGGCCGACAGACTCTAAACATTTACCAGCCACGAATGCCACTTCAGCAACCGCAGAGCACTGAGCGGCACTGGATCAAGATTCCAACACATCCACGTACTTAGATTTATAAATGAGTTTCAGTGGTTTGAAAGCTGTATCCTTAAAGGACCATGCCTGTGGTTTTGCATGTTTGAGCCTGCTAAATACTACTACTAACACAAATAATACATAATATTTATTGGACTCAAACATACAAAACCACTGGTATGGTCCTTTAACTACTTCTTTTTAAAATGAATTCCTTTTTTTGGATATATGAACAAGTCCAGCAAAGTTGAACACCCAAGAGGACCAAATAATATCTGTACAGAAATTTAAAAATCTGTTATTTTTCAAACTGCTGATCATTTATGACAGTTGCAACTACAAATGCATTTTAGATTGACCAGTGTTGTTTATGCATATTTACTTTTAAGCAAAACTTAGTCGACTGGTTTTTCTAGAGTTACGATGGGAGAATGAGGTCATATGGTCATATGGTCATATGTTGGTCATATGTTAACATATGACCAACATTATAAATAGATTATAAATCCATTTATAATCATTGTCCTTTCTAAGTGTGTAGGCCAAGTATGATAACTAATACAAAGCCTTCTGTCTTTTTGTAGAGGGTCGACGCGGGATAATTACTTCCATATTTCATCTCATGCTGAACTCGATAACACTGTGCTTCTTGCCTGCTTCTTTTTTGACTTACAGCCTCTTTCTCTCGATCCATGATAGTCTCGAGCTCCTCGAAGTGCCTCAACTTGATCTCCAGCTTCTTCATCTGCGTCTCCACCAGCAGAGCCACCAGGGATTTGATCTTCCTCTCCTCCACTGCCGCCAAGTGCTGCAGGATGAAGACAGTGGCAGATGAAAAAACATTTAAACGGGGGAAAAAAAACAAAATGTTGTCCTATCACAATTATTATTTTGTTCATTGTGTGACGAGTATTTGAATGAATATAAATATATTTTGTAAGCACGCCCTTTATATTCCTCTCTGCACTTTCCACATTTGCCAAATTTGTAAACAGTCAGTATCCCACAAGCTGCAGATGCAGAGTATTAATAATGGTGTAGAGCAGTGGTCACCAGCTAGCGGACTCCGGTACGGATCCGGACCCGGACCCCGAGAGGCTTTTATCTGGACCGTTGAGCATTTCTTATGATGCTAACAATAACTTATATTTTAAGGTTAAGATAATGTTCAGCAGGCACAGCATGGACAGCTCAGTGGGCTCTATGGACGAAGCCTCTTGTCCAATCATGTTAAGACTCACCACACCCTGAAAATTAGCTGAGCAGACGCACTAGCAGTCAAATGTGCAAAGAAGTTGCCAAATGGCTCAAAGATCAGAAAAGCTGACCAGGAAAAGTGAGAATTGAAGGATGAGTGGATGTATAAATATGCTTTCATTCTTCCAGCAGAAAATGCTACAAGACCCGTGTTTGATCCGTTCCCAGTCTGTGGCATCATAAAAAGTGGCAAAATAGTTAAATTGCACTTTTATTTTTATCCTAATTTTTTCTGTTTTATACCTCTGTTTTACCAAAGCTATGCACATTAAAAGTTTTTGAGAATGTACAGGATTTAAAAAAAAAATTCTTTAGAGAAATGAAGAGAACTTTAGTTTGTAGATAAATTTTTAGGCTATCAACTACATGTTTGAAAATATACTTGTAACGAAGAAAAGCAATTTAGAACGTTTAACAAAATATTGAAGTCGACACTATATATTTTTTCCATGAAGCCTTCTGAATCATAGTTATGTGTAATATCTCGTGGTTACGGACCTTACCAGCTATTTCCTACGGGAGATAGCTGAGTAACTGGACCCCCCTGAAGTTTAGTTGAATGTTAGTTAAAGGTGTAGAGTAAAGGTCAGCACTCTAAATATGTCCTAAAGGGGACACTGTACTTCTTGTTTACTCAGCATCTGAGCTCTCTTTTTCTCAAGTGTGACTGCTAAATATTCCCCTGATGCTAAACAGGAATAAACTGGTGTAATGCAGCAATTCAAAAGTGAAGCAAGTGAAGAGTCGAAACATTAGACTGTTGCTGAAGTCTCACCTTGGCCTTGGTGGCAGCAGATGCGAGGGCAGCGGCAGCCGCAGTAGCAATGTTTCCCTCTCCGATGTCAAGTTCCAGCTTCTTTCTCTTGTCCTCCCCGTCCTCTGCCGCTCCCTTCTCCTCCTTCTCCTGCTCGGAGGATGTCGTCTCCATTGCTTCCTCCTTGTCTTTTTCTGTCAGAGAGGAAGAACACCAAGTGATGCCTGAGCATGAAAATTACGAGCATCCATCATAAGGTTTATTTTCCCCCCAAATCAAATATTTAAAAAAAAGCTCAGGCTCCATGGCAACAAAAGGACTAAAAAAAAAAAGTCCAAACCNCAAATATTTAAAAAAAAGCTCAGGCTCCATGGCAACAAAAGGACTAAAAAAAAAAAGTCCAAACCCACAAGCAACAAGACAGAAACTCCACAGAGTGGAGTATGAATCTATTTTCTGGTCCACAGTCCTCACTGTAAACTTTCTGCATTAGACTGTTGTGGCATTGAGTTTTCATTAGATACGGCCTTTGTTGTATGAAACTTTGTGTTACCTGCTGGAGTCGCCTTGGCCTCGCCACCCTCTGAGTCTCCTTCCTCGCGCTCCGATGTCTCCGCCCCCTCCTTCTTCACCTTCTCCGTCGTCTCCGTCTTCTCGCCCTTCTCTGCTGACTCACTCGGTTTCTCCGCCTCATCCTTCGACTCCGCCTGAGGAAGGAGGTCACAAACGGGAAACAAGAAGATGAATATCAGAGGGAGTACGAATAAGAACTTTATTGCATTTCTGACTTTGACAGTGGCGATTTTTGCTATTTTACAGACTCGGGTGCCACAAGGCCAAGATGAGTGGTGAAAAAGATATTGATGTTAGTGAACGCTGTAATGCATTAAGCGCTTGGGGCAATGGAAAAGTGTTTAGTTTGCTATCCTGACTCTATTCACTTGTTTTTGGGGACAATTCAATGAGACTTGTAGTTAATGGATGCTAATGAAGAAAGCATCAGTTGATTGAGCGTGGCGCATCGAGTGAATGAGAGAGTGCATTACTATTCAGCCATTAATGGCTTCCCTAAACCCTGAGATACAGCTGCACCAAATGTAGATAAGTGGAAAAATAAAGTAAAATATTAGTTGGGAGGGAGAAAAAGAGATGATGGAAGTGATATATAAGTGAACTTCAAAGGTTAGGCGGTAGAATACCTTCTTTTTTTAAACCTGCCTTTGACATATCTTTTGAAGGTGTCTTACCTTGTCACCTTGCTGGGAGTCTGTGTCTGTGTCCATCTTGTCTGGCTCTGGTGTTTCTGGAAATGAAATGTGACAGAAATCAGCATCATGTCGCGGCTAAAACAAATCACAAACCGTTACTGGTTGCAGCGGACATTTTCACTGCAGCCGACAACGGTACTTTAGGACTGGGATGATGTTCATGCATGAATAATCACATCTGCTTCAACGCATCTGTGACAGACTGAGGCAAATGGCGGAAAAAGTATTCCGCCATTTGAAATAAATTATGTCCATACATTTTAAATTGATTATGTTTCATTCTCAGAGGGAAAAATCATTAAAATGGGCATTTGAGGGTTTAGAGCAGGTGAATGTGTGCAGGCATTCACATACATGTGACTGGGTATGTACATGTGTACAGTAAGTGGCAAACCATGTCACGGGTTGTTACGACCCCAGGCTTGCTGCTGTCTCTTCAACATTTTGAAGTGTATGTAGGTTCCAGTTCAGCACCTGTTATTGTGTGTACCGACCACAACACACTGGTTTTTCTTGCTTGAAACCAAAGGTTGATGCAATGGTCTTTGCTGATGCAGGATTTTAATGCTGAAATTAGCCATAAGAAAGGGGCGGACAAGGTACTGCTGATGCATTTTCACATATGCAATGTACCTGGTGACTGAACATTTTATAGGGGAAAATGTTCAATTCTTGGGGGGGGGGGNTTACGCCCCCAGTCATATTATCTGTATGTTATGTGTGTGTGTGTGTGCGCGATAGTTTCCTGCCTGTGTGAGTTTGCTCCAGGTGGATTGGCTGGCAGAGTGGAAGTAGGTGAAGAGGTGTTCTTCCTGATTGGGTCCCGCAAAGCCCACCGCATTTAAAATACCAGTAAGGCGGCTCGCATCAGCTGACAGCGCATAACATTCTCCACCTGGCCCTCAACGCCATGCTCATCTGTGTGCTGCTACTCATTGTGACTTGTAGATACTGAACTTGGAATTACTGCACAGGTAAATGGCTAGCTTTTTGTAATTTATTTATTTTTGACACTGTATAATAAATTACACTCCCGCATTTGAGAACTTGGCAAGTGGCTGATTTGATTTGACCGGGACAGAACAAACCTTCCTTTATGTTGTGTCCTTTTACCCCTGGACAGGGGCATAACACGAGTGTATGTGTGTGCGTGTGTGTATGTGCACGCATGCTGAGGGCTTGAATATTGACTGCATGATGCTCAGTTAAGCGTTTTAGGCTTAGCCAAGCACTGAATGCATTTAAACTTATTGATTGTCACTATGGTTGTAGAGGGAATTAATTCAGGTGTAAGAGATGTTTGAGGGTGTGTATGTGCTTGTGTTTAAGAGGCTGAAGTGACCAACAGCGCTTGTGAAACAAATATCATGAAATCACTGACTGAGTGCGACACACACACACACACAGAGAGAGAGAGAGAGAGAGAGAGAGAGAGAGAGAGAGAGAGAGAGAGAGNAGAGAGAGAGACCCAGTGCAATGACCCAGTTTTGAGTTCCCCCTCCTGCCACTCCTTCGCCCATCTGCCACTGCTGTTTTAATCCACTGTTACCATGGCAGTACATGTGCACACACGCATGAACAGTAACACACACACACACACACACCCACACACAGATGCACACGCTCACCCCTGCTGCCAAAACTGAATGGTGTATTGCCTTTAAATGTCAAGTCAGACTGCTCATCTCTGTCACTGATATTGAAGTGAGAACAGAAAATCCTTTTTTTATTCAGACCTCTGAGAGCACAGAGGAGACTCACACCTCCTGCTGTCTCAAGATATTCTTACATAAACACTCCAGCTACCTGATAACAAAGGAAGGAAGGATGCTTGCCATACTTGTAGACTAGTTGGCTGTACTGCTGTCATCTGCTGCCCGCTGGTGGCTGCAGAAGCACACATACACTCCCAGACTGCCCACATTTAAGTCTTCATTTTACACTGACAGACAACATTTCCCAGATCTTTCCTAACTGGTCTGGTGATTCGAATCAGTGACTGTCCACTTCAATCCCCATTCTCTAAAGCTAACATCGAGGCACTGTGTTCCCTCTGTGTCCCTTATAACTCACCAGTCTTTTCGGGCTCCTCGGGGGCCGTACCAGCGATGCCGCTGCTCTCCAGGCCAAAGGCGGGATCCACTTTCCCGGTGCTTCTGGCAGCCTCCTGGACCTTCTTCACATGGGCCTCGACCAATTCAGCAGGCACCTCCTCACGCACGCGGGAGAACTCCTCTAAACACATGAGGACATTTTGAATTGTCAATAGAATCCACCATACATACACATATTATTAAAATCATTTTAGAGGATCTCAGCTAATCACTCTCACTGTGCTGGTTTCCTACAAATTAGGGAGGAGTAAACCCTCCTTCCTTGTGTAGTAATAATATTCTAAATGTTTAAATATAATCACGATGTGACACTTAAAGGACCATACCAGCCATTTTGCATGTTTGAGCCTAATATATTCAATTTTCATACATTACCTTACTGACAATTATTTCCCAAAGGATAAAATCGTATTTCAGCTTTCCTGATATTTGGCAAAATCTCTTAATCTTTCACTATCAAATATTCAAGCGATACACCCACCTTAAAAATCAATGTTTTGCCTGCTAATAGTTATGCAGCCTTATGAAATCACGGCCATTTAAATTTTTCGATAAACACAGGTCTTCTTTTGGAACTATATTCCCTGGTGGAGACATGCTTTTTATTGCGCTTAGATGCTATTACGCAACTTCTAAAAAAAAACCTGAATACACGTCTTGTTCGCCATGATGGGTTACCTATCCCAAGAACGTTTTAAGTATCAACAAGTTGATTTTAATAGCATACCAGAATGAACTGAAATCAATGGCAGTCTGGAAGGTAGGAAAAACATTTTTAATTCACCCTTTCAGTAGTGTGCTTTGGGAATGATATATAATGAATATGAACACATGAATATATATGACATGATACATAACGTATATGAAAATTGAATATATGAGACTCAAACATGCAAAATGGCCAGTATGGTCTTTTAAAGCTAGGACCAAATACAATGGGATAAGGTTAGGGCTGAAATGATAACAACCCCACTATAAAATCGTAAATGACAGTTTCAGCATCTTCCCCTCCATCCTCACCTAAAGCTGCTTTGGCAGCAGCGGACGCCACTCTGGGGTCGACCACAGAGGCCAAGAAGGCGACTGTGCTCATGACAGGGTTTCCAGACTGGCTGAAGGGTATTGGCTGGTAGGCCAGAGGGCCCAGGGAGGCCTCCGTGCTCTCAAGGTAAGGATCTTCAATCGGCAGCCGCAAGAAGTGCAGGATACACTCGTCTTGGGTGCGTGAACCGATGTGCTCGGACACCTTGTTCCAGTCGTCCTTGTACATCTCCAGAGCCTAGTAGGGGATCGAGGGGAGAGGGAACATAAGTCTCAGTCATAAATACCCATACTGCAGGACTACAGCAGCAAATGAAGAGAGGGAGAATGGAGGTAAAGATTAAAGGGATGTAAGGTGAAGGAGAGGTAAGAATTACGAGATGAAGGTAAAGATGAAGGAAATGGGATATGTAAGGGAGAAAGAACAAAAGGAAAGGAGGAGGGCTTTGAGAAGACACAAGACCAAAGAAGTAAACGAGAGGAGAGTCGATGCCGAGAAAGAAAGTGACAACAGAGTTACAAGAAAGAGTGGAGGAATGTTGGAACAAATGAGAAAAGGCCAGTCTAAGTGCTTTGCAGCTCAACGTAACAAATAAAATTACAAACTATTCATCGGTGTCTCAGACTCACCTCCAGCAGCAGAAGAGTCTCCTGCTCTGTCCACTCCCTGCTGGAGCTAACTCCTTTGGCCTGTAGGAAACCAAAACCACCAACAACATAAAGATCACATACATACAAGCGTACTTATTTTTTTTTTAATTGTTATTTGTTTTATCTAGCACTGCAAACTTAAAGCAATGAAAAAGTCCTTCAACGCAATGCAATTCATATAATATAATCTACACCAATAAAAGAAAGGGAGCCTGGAAAAGTAAAACTTATAGTACCTGCCCCTTATTACAAACAGTTTTGTGATAGATACCTTAGATTTATAATGAACTACCAGCCAGAATAACATACAATAAATCCATGTAAATCAAAGTAAATTCATTTTAAAAAAATGTTAGGTTAAGAGCGGTCTAAGAAACAAACTGAAATGGAGAAAAACACATGAAGGATGTTGTGAAGGAGTCGTGTGCTGACCTTTATGTTTTTCTTGGCATAGAGATCTGCACGCAGGCCGAAATTCTGCAGGTCAATGGGCTTGTCTTTGCCTTTTTCTGGGAAGTTGGACATCGGCTGTGTGGGGGGGATCTGGAAGAACAAAACAGCACACGACACAACAATGCTTCAATATCACACAAATGTGATTTTCTTTCTCGCCTCTCTCACATTTTTTCCTTGTGTGTTTGTTGTCTCCTTTCTCACCCAGCCTGGTTATTTCAGCTGTATTTACCTGTGGTGGTCGGTGGTTTAGGGGTATGAGGCCAGAGGGTGTGTCGGCCAGCACAGTGAAGTGTGGGGTGGGTGGGGGACCCATGGGCAATGGCCGACTCTCCGAATCCACCTGGTAGTTCACTAAACCCCACTGCTCCAGGAACGCATGAACCCTGGAGACAGACAGCAAGAGAGACAGAGTCTCCTATTCAACAAGTTCTTTTATCACCATTTTTATGATTCGTGAATAAAAAAAGTTGATGCTCAGCAGTTTTGTCAAAACTTCCTACAGACATGAATATATACAATTATCTGTACTGAGAAATAAGGAAAGGAGCTGCAGAGAGTTATGTGTTTTTTCTGTTGCTGCAGAAAATGAAGGGGAAAAAAAAAAAAAAAAAAANAAAAAAAAAAGATCCCAGAAACACCACCTGTCTCCATGCAGGTCCATAGCTCACCTCATGATGGCGCAGACGTCCCCGGTGAGATTCCTGCGGCAGGAGGTGGAGGTGAGGTACTCCTGAGGGTTTAGCCGGTATGTATCGATCATGAAGTTACGGTAGGCCAAGTATCTGTTTATCAGTCAAGAACCACACAGAGATCAGCTGGGTGGAAAATGTGCTTTTAGCAACCAGCTGCTGTGACTCGGATCAAAAAAATACGTGGCTGCATGTGGATGACGTGCATGTGTGTGTGTGTGTGTGTGTGTGTGTGTAAACTCACATCTCTGGAGTTTTGGACTTGTTCTTTCCATTGAAAAACTCAGGCAGGGCTCTTCTCTCAATCTCATGGATGCTAGGGGAAAAGAGGGAAAAATTTATCAGCCAGCAGCAGAAATCATAACTTAAACGACTACAGCTAAATCTGAAGCAGAATCCTTGCGCCGACAGGAGCATTTTCACTCGGAATTGCGACTTTTATTATATTATAATACACATAATACAATTATTTATACATTTAATATATGTAGACAAGAGAAATAAGTAGATGTGGCCATGATTCATATAAAAAATTGATCTCCTGAGCCAGACGGCTGGCAGCCATCCAGGATGTGCTGATTCTGTAAACCCAAGCCATCACCTCCCACATGCAGACCGGCACACGGCCTGGACTCAGGCCCCTTACCAGTTGTAGTCAAACCAGGAGGCGTAGCTGGGGATGATGATGTGGTGCGTCTGCTCCGTCACGTTGTCCTCCCCCGTGTCCATCAGCCGGTTGATTTCAGCCTTGCCCTGTTCCTCGTCGTCCTGCAGGGAGAAACAATGAGTCAGATGTGCTGGCGCCACGCCTGCTGGCTCTGCGTAAACTGTTCAGGAATCCAAGTTGTTTGTTAAGCTCCAAGTCATTTAGCTGGTTAAAAGTAACTAACATTTGCTGGTTATGGCTCATATCGTCACTGTTTTGTGAATCAGCATGTTTGCACACGCATGCTACACTGAGATATTTATCTGTACTGAGATTAAGGGAAATTTGCAGAGTAAGCTGCATGTACAGACGGAATCAATAAGAATCTGTTGTTCGCTGAATATACTGTACATGGAAATGCATGCACAGAATGTTTATGCTGACTGAGCTTCAGCATGCTTGAGCAAATTTGCATACAGGTCTCTTACTTGGAACATCAAAGTCAATTTATGCTCATTTCAATCTGACTATGATTAATACCTAATCTATCAAAAAACAAAAAAAAAAGATTCATAATGAGGATAATCGCTAGCTTTATTTAGAAGCCAGGCAAAGTGCAATCAAGCATCTCTCACTCACACACACAACACATCCCAAAGACATTTAGTTTGACTGACTGCGGGTAATATTTAATGATCATACCTTGCCACCAGACAGCACAGAGCCATCCTCCATGTCATCTGGGAGAAATAAAAATAAGTGTCTGTTCAGATACAGTAAATCACACCGTGGCATAACTTCTACTCAAAATTTTTTGGATCTTCTACAAGTTTGGACTTTTTTTCTCGAATGACTGTAATATATACACATTATACAGATCAATTCAATCAAAGGGACGTACCCAAATCAGCCACATTCCCTCCTTTCACTGGAGTGTTCTCGCTGTCTTTCTTTGAATTTGCTGTGTAAAGAAGAAACAGAAAAAGCAGCAAAAAAAGAAGAAGTAATTATACGATTCTAAAGTACTTAAGAAAAATTTAGCCGCAGGCTGGAACACATCAACTGGTATGTGGTTCGCAAAGAGGCCACAAAAATAGATCAAGCAAGTGTGTTGGAAAAGAAGATGGGTTTGCATAAGTGGGGCATTTCAGAAGGGACTTGGTCTAAAAAAAGAACCTTTTCAGTGAGAGTTTGATTTTACAGAAATCAGTAAGTAAAATGGAGCTCCACCTCAGGCTGTTTTCCTTCTTTTCTGACTGAAACATGCTGCATCGGTGCAGCTGTGTACACGCAAATGCGTTTGTCTGCTGCTGAAGGGATTTTCAGCCTAATGCTCCAGTGTACAAACAAAACGTCCCAAAAAAAAAAAAAAAAAAAAAAAAAAAAAAAAAAAAAAAAAAAAAAAGCTTACAAAAATAATTTTCAATAAATAGCAGCATTTTAAGGCTCCAGGTGGTCAAAAAAAAAAGTCTGACTATAGATTGTTTCATGCAGCTTGGGGAAAATCTAATCTCAACTAATTTATGGCACTTATACTTGAAAATGTCCATATACACTCCTTCAACTGGGCTAGAGCTGCACACTAGTATATTTGATTTTAAATCTGATTAGTTGTGCAAGTGAAAATTGTGATATTGTCATGGAATCATGCAGCTCTACTTTGACCGACGTTTTGATCAATCATTGCAACAGCAAGAGACAAGCTAAGAATGAAAGGGAGAGAGCAGATGGACCATGATCTCAGTACATACTGTTCTTGGTCATGCTGCCCTCCTCCATACTGGCACCGGCTGAGGAGTCGTCCATGTCTTTGTTCAGGTCCTCCTCTGTGTCCTCCTCTTCTCCTCTGTGGGCCCGTCGTTTCCATTGACTTCCAGGGTTCCTAGAACAACCGGGACAGTCAGAGCTCATTTAAAAGCAAACTGCAATCTTTAGCAAAACTTATTTAACAACATTCTGGCTCAATAGGTTCTGAGTTTACCGTGATTATCATAAATATGGTATTCTATGATAATCTCTGCTTCTTAACTGTTTTATTTCTTAAGGGGAAAAAAGAAAACCCAACATGGCCTTCTTACCCCTTCTTGCCTCCCTTTTTGCGGGACTCGGCAGGAGTGCTGGGTGGCGAGGGCGAGCGTCTCCTCTTCTTGCCGGCGGAGTTGGCCTTACGCTCCTTGCGATCGGGTGTACGGGAAGACTGATCAGACAAACCCCGTGCAGCGCAGGGGGTGAGGGATGGAGGATGAGAGAAAGAGCCGGAGAATGAGAGGATGGAACGGTTGCACACACAAGGAGGGGAAGCGGTGGGAGATCAACGACAGGGAGGGGAGGGAGGATGCCTTGGTGGAGGAAGAGATGACCAGGGTTCCTGCACAATGTCCACCTTAAAAAAAATGGCTGTGGCAAAGATTGCGAACTTCCTACAATACAAATTTTACTTCCTGAATTAAAGCAAAGCAAAGCAAATGAACCAATGCAGGTTTCTAATTAGCTGCCTGTTATAATATGTGGGAGCATCTAAACTTCTGCAAGGTCAATAAGGCAAATGTTCGCTGAAATCCTTTACTTCTCATAAATGCAGCAGGTTACATGCCAACAAAAGAGATAATTATGACTATTGTCTAATCGTCAAAATCCTGGAATTTTTAAAGTTCATTTCCCATGATTGTACATGAACCCTGGAATACAGTAGAAGCAGAGGAAGAGTGAGGAGAAGTTTGGAAAGGATGGGTAACAGACAGACTGAGGCAGACGGAGGACAAGAACGTACGACCCACACAACAAAGCCACACACACCAAACTTAAAGCAGAAAACACTCACACAGCACCGTTCCCACTTATTTTGACTAATGGTCCACACAGATTTAATCAGGTACTGCCTTCATATATTTATGCTTTTTTGCCGAGTAGCTCATTTGAACATTCAGAGTCTTTTCCTGTGTAGCCAAACCAGGTGTAATTTAAGACTCAATCAGCAAACTTGTTATTTGAACAGTGAAGTGGTTTCAGGTTGAAACGTGGTGGTGAACGAGGCCGTGAAAAGCTGCTTTTATGCTAAAAGAGTTTCTGCTACTTTTTCAAAAAACACACACGCGCGCGCACACACACACACACACACACACACACACACACTATACCTCCTCCTCTTTTGGGAAGATCCTCTGGCGGAAGCTGACCAGCTTTTTGTTCTCATCGACCTCGTAATCCTCCTCGTTCATCCACTCGTTAAAGGCGTCTGTGTCCAAAACCCACTTAGCATGAACCTGAGCACGAGCAAATGAGAGAGAGAGAGACGGAAGGAAGACAGAGATTGAGGCACATTGTTTACCACCTCCTAGTGTGTATGCTGTTTCTAATATTTTTATCTTAACAAAATAAACCTGCATTACAGTGATGTTCTCATTTTCTTTCTCACCATTGATTCTGCTGCATTTCAAAGCTAATAATGTTATGATAGAACTCAGAACTATTTCAGTGCTGTGACAGATAAAGGAAAAATACCAAAATAACATATCTGAAGTGTATGTATATGAGTGAGTGTGTGCAGTATGATTTTTGCTCAGAATATTAAGTAAGAAGTTTCAACTATTTCAGCCTTTCAAAGGCACATTGCACAGGCTAAATTAAGAGAAATATACTTGCTTGTTGCCTCGCCACATTCTGATAATAATACTGATATCAATTTAATGTCCCTGAGTTTAGTATAGAGATGTTCAGGACGTGTTTAGCTAAGCTTGACAATATTCTCATCGAACTCTGGGTAAGAATCAAACAATTTATTTCCCAAAATGTCTGGGTGTTTACAGATGCTAAACTTGTTACAGGTCGCTGCTGCTACATCTCCACAGTGGACGTTAGCTCAGCTCGTGCTCCTCATCGCTCACCTTCCAGGGCCTGTCAGCGCTGGGCGACTCCTCCACATCAGCATCCACCTCGCTGGCCGACACCCAGGTATCATAGCTACCAAGCAGAAAAAAAAATAAAAACATTTACTGTACGACGCGAGTAAACAAACTATAATTAAAATTTATGAGTGGGTGCCCTGCTAGTATGACTATTGCTTTTGTGATTTTTTTTTTTTTTTTTTTTNTTTTTTTTTTTTTTTTTTACTAAAACAATTATCATGACTGATATAAACGATAATCACTTTTATTAGCATCGCTCTGCTCACCTGTCTGGAAAGAGACCCCAATGCACCAGAACCTGCTTGTCTTTTCTCATGACAGGACGCAGCCACTCCTCTGTAACACACACACACACACACACCNCCTGCTTGTCTTTTCTCATGACAGGACGCAGCCACTCCTCTGTAACACACACACACACACACACCACACAGCAGCTGATGTAAACACACAGACTAGTGATCTTCAATTTATCGTGAGCATCATATGAACAAAAAGACATTTACAAAAGCAAGATTAGGTGAGGTAGAAGGAGAAGATAGCAGGAGTCGAATGTCTGCTTGCCATGTTGGTTTAGTCATTAAACTGGCAAATTAATCAAATGTAATCGCTTTACTTTCTATTTCAATAATTTAAGGCAGCATGATGTTGTATCGTCTGTGAGTTGAACCATATGTAACCTACCTTCCTCGTGCTGGGTTGGAGATGGATAGATGTGATGGGTGGCCTTTGACTTCTCCTCAGTGATGGAGCCCTGATGAGGATGGCAGAGAAAAGACGAATGAATAAAACATCCAAGGAGACAAATGCAATGAGAAACACACACACACACACACACACAAAAAAAAAAAAAAAATNAAAAAAAAAAAAAAAATTTAGAAACAACTTCTCAAACTGAATAGCTAAGGATTGGCTAAGCATTGGCCGGTTCGACGTTGCAATGGCAGAACTTGCCTGGTGCCTTTTGATGATGTCTTTGAGCTTGCTAGCCTGTTTCTGCTCGATGTCTGCTGACAGGAAGACTGTGGGCCGAGTCAAGCAGTTATTCTGGAAACACAAAAGATAAAGTTTGACTTAGCCTCAATTAATATTTTTTACACCTCCCAAGCTAAAACGCCGTTCATCATTGCTCTATCCATATTAACCGGTTTGGTTCAACTACAAAGACATAAATAACATCCCTCATTTGTGCAAATCAGATCAAAAAAGGCTTAAAGATGCGGTGCTGAGGAATCCTACTGTACCATTTCTGCTGTTGGAATTTCCCAAAAGAAAGGCAAAAGGACTCTGTGATTTGCTCATCATCCACTAGCCTGCGTCTGACTGTGGAACATACCTGGACCAGGTTCTTCTCCACATTTAAGAACATTTCCACATTCCGGTCCATCCGGGAGGGATTCTGTAGGTCAAACCGACGCCTAAAGATGGTGGACATGGGAGAGAAAAGAATGAAACATGGTAGCTGAACTCCATTGCTAAGCATCAACTTATTTTATAATTAATCCTCGCCTTTAAGTCCATTTTTTTTTATAACACTCAGATATTCCTCATATGCCATCTCTCAGCTAATTCACCAACTAGTGGTTGGCTGTTTTAATTTACGTGGGAGAAAGATCCAACAAGTCTATCAAGCTGCACAGTGCGTGGGACGCTATGCTGACTGGGTCATTCTGCTGCTTGATTTTCTTTAACAGAAAAGAAAGTTTTATCCCACTTCTTTAACAGAACTTTTGTGTTTTGAATTAAATGACACAACAGAAAACAATATCTGCTGCTGCAAACAGCCTGTTAGCTTTTCTATGTGTTTGGCCACTGAAAATTTTGGTCATCTGGATACTGGATATTGGATTTGGTCAGCAACTGCCAGCAACTGTTCAATGTGGTTAAAAAAAATAAATAAATTTGCTATAACTATCACTCAAGCCATCTGCAAACAGAAAGTTTATCATTTAGGCTGCTAATCCCTTCAACCACAAACTACAAAGACATGCATGATTTAAAGACATTCTTGTGTAATGTCAGACTGTAAAATGGGACATAAGAAGGAGTTCTTCAGGCACAACAAATCCAGGACTGAGTGAGGATTTAAGGTCAACACCACTCTTAACTGTTTTTTAAAATATTAATGGCAAGCACTCACCAGCCCTGCTCGCTCTTAAACTTGTAGACTGAGCCCAGGATGTGACAAAGAGCACCCCCCGCCTTGAAATCCAGGAAACACTTGGCCTAAAAACAGGGAGAGGAACGAGCAGAGAATGTTTCAAGAGGACAGAAACCAGATGCCAATATATGCCTGAATATGAGGTGTGGGTGTGTGTGTGTCTGTTGTGCTCACAGGTAGCTTGGTGAGGGCAGGGTTGTTGACTCTGCGCCCGAAGGCGTCCTCCTGGAACTGAAGCAGCTGGACCACCAGACCCGCCAGAGATTTACTGGAGGGGGAATCATTCTGGACGTGCTGGAACAAGACAGATATAATAGCATTAACACAGTCCAGTGAAACACAAACACACACATACACACAAAGATGAAGAGTTAACTGTACTTTACATAGTATCACAGTTTTAGTGTCAACGTGTAAGTGGTTACAATTCAGCCCTTTTGTGGGACTGCAAGAAATTGTTATTTTTATTATCAATTAATCTATCCATTTTTTGATTAATCAAAATAATCATCTGGTAAAAAAAGAATAAATATCCACCACAAGGAATATCCCCAAACATTTATGTAATATTGGCGTTGCTCTTAGTACTACTGAAGCATCTGCAGCTGAAACAGCCCATGACTGATCGATTATTCAATCAAAGGGAAATTATTCTAAGGCAGTCCTGATAACATATAATCAGATAAGTAATTTACAAAGTAAAATTACTGTTCTTAACATAAGATTCCTAAAGAAGCAAGCTGAAGTTATCACCTGGGGCTCCATGATGAGGATTTAACTTTTATGTTCATCGGATTTGTAGGATAAAAGATCAATCAGAAATATTAGCTAAATTAGTACTGTTAGAAGCATTTTATTTGGATTGGTCACTACAGGCGATAATGATCCTTAAAATGAGAAACAGTTGTTTTCAATTGCTGCTCTCCATGGGGTCAGTGGGTACCAGGGTCTTGCTCAAGGACACCTCAGAAGGGTAGATGCTGAAGGTACATCATCTCCAAGCATCACTTGTAACTTGACACAAGCTTCAGGTAAAGTTTTTCTACTCCTGCTCCAGCACAGAATTAAGTATTGTGAGGAAGCGCTTGTTAAAACAAAAAAAAACAAAAAAAAACAGGCCAAACTAAGAGCAAAAAGGCTCACATGCCAGGCAGTCTATTTATAATGAGGATACAGTCAGGAAGACCCACTTTCTGCCTTCAACAAATCCATCCTAACTGATCTAGGCACTGAGATTGGACAGAATCTGAAACCGAGACACACAAAGAAGGTAGATTTTTTATCAGAATACTAAAGAGAGGCTTATTTCTGTGTGTAACTATGTTGTTTTCCAAAACTGCATCCACGACCCTCTGTCTGGGCTTGTGTAATGGAATTATCGTGTCTTTTCTGCAGCAGTGAGAGCATGAGAACAGCGTGAGCAGGAGGATCAGTCTTTGTTTAGCTAGCGGAGTGTGCACACTGTGCCTGCATACTGCTTTGTTGACAAAACTCAACACTGCTCATTCCTCAGCAAAAACACGGCTCCTCTTGCAAAACGAATTGCGACGCCCTTAGGTGTCCATTTAAAAATAAAATGTTATCACAGCGGGAAATGCTAACTCATACCTACTACTATGAGTCGTTTGAATGCGTGGTGTCCCGTGACTAGCATTTGGTTTGCTCCGTACATTTTTCTCTGGCCTTGTGTGATGCTAATAGCTTTCTGATAAGGAGTTTCACTTACATTATATGAAATAAGATTTTTAAAAGTTTGTTCGATTGGGAAATTATTGCAACCGTAACATACAAAGATGGCGAGAATGTATATACATGGAGTATGTTTTACAATGTTACTGAATGGAGAGCTAGCTAACAGTAAGCTAACATGGTTCACTGTAGTTAAACTACTAGTTAGACTACTACTGAGTCCGTTAATTTCACGGTATTTCTCTACAAGGATATGTGCTTAGTGTGAATGAGCACCTACTCTCAAGCAAAAACTGTCGACTGGATAAGAGAATATTAGTTTATTCAGAATGGTGGGAGCTAACTAGCATAACAACACTCCATTGTGCCAAAGCGACGCGGGCCTCCGTAGAAATCAATGGAGAAGCCGTGCAGCTTGCTAACCTTCTTGTAGTGCTTTCCGATCCACAGCCGCACCGTTTCCAGCTGTGATATCGTCTCTGAACTCTCCCAGAATTTCGCAGACGGGCCTCCATCTTTCTTTCGTCCTACCGCGGTTCCCCCGCCACCGACCGGGCCGGTGCCCGTTCCGCCTGAGCCCGTCCCGCCTGCCGTTGTCGCCGCCGTCGCCATTGTGTTCTCTCCGCTACGTTTTCTTTCTCCTCCACTGTCGCTCACCGAGCGAGTTCTCGAATACTACTGGGCAGCCGCAAATGTGTCGATCACCTCAAGTCTCGCGATAGAAAAATGGGATTCTGGGAAAAGTAGTTATTTATAGTTACAGTTACAGGGAGGATTTTTATTTTCTTTTTCCCCCCTTTAGAGGTCTATACATATATACATACATACATATATATACATACATATATATATATATATATATATATATGTCGTGTAACAAAATAAATTGTGGGTATTGTCACTTCTANCATATATATATATATATATATATATATGTCGTGTAACAAAATAAATTGTGGGTATTGTCACTTCTATTTATTACTTCGTTCAAAATAAATTACATAATTTGCTCAAATGAATTAATAAATTGAGGGTGTAAATTCAAACAAAAAAAACGTTCCATTGTCTGCTGAGCAGCCGCTGTAATTTAGTACAAATCTAAAAAATATAGTAAAAATCTAAAAAAAAAAAAAAAAAAAAAAAAAAAGGCATCAGCTATGGAACATCACACAGAAAATTATTTAAGCAGAATATATATTAAATATGTACAAAAACTTACAGGATATAAATAAACATTAGAAAAACAACACCTTTGTTATGTAACCAAGTCCTTAAACTTGAGCATAAATGGTGTGATTGAAAGGCAAATAAACTGATATAAGTGAAGCATTCGTTTTCAAAAACAGATAATTCCATTTAAAAAAAAAAAAAAGAAAAATCATGTTGTTTATTTTGCATTTCTGGCAATATAATTTAATCTGATGGGGGGTTAAAAAACTAATAAATTAACAAGTTATTTATTTGACCTTTATTTTACCTGGTGGATCTCATTGAGAAAAATCTGTTTTTCAAGAGACCTGGTCAAGAAGGCAGCATGAAAAAAAAAATAAATAAAAAGCAAACCACAATAGATACAACGTAACAGTCACAATAAATACCACACAATTACTGTTTCAACAACAATGCATTGCAGTCAAACCGTAAATTTAGCAAGGGGTTTTAAAGGGTCTCAAAGCAAGGGGTTTCTCCAAAAAAATAGCCTAGTGTGTTCATCCTGACATCTAAAAACAAAAACATTGACCAATGGTGCCAATTTCCTGTTTTATTAATATTGAGTTGAATTCCCCAAGTGCTGTTAAGTCAATTAGTTTCAAGTCCTGTTGTAGATTGTTACATGTGGAGGGCACATCATATTTAAAAGATTTTTTGCCCAATTCTGTCATTACCTGAGGAACAGTCAGCTGTAGACTATTATGAGAGCGGAGGCCATACTGACTTTGGATTTTGGCTATAGATATGTATTTAGATAAGGAGGGAACAGAACAAGAAGGGATTTGTAGATGAAACTCTGCCGTGGGAGCACCTGCACACATACGATGGATATTCAGCTTTGGCATACAATGTACAGTGGTGTGTAAGATATTTACATCTAGTAACAAAGAGCAGGGCAGAGTGATATACAGAATCCAGAAATCTTAGATATTGGGCAGAGACAGGTCATCATAGTCTCGTACAGGCAGAAAAGTTGCTGACACAAGATATTTCCTTGACTGTAAGGAGAAGCAGAATCTGTTTCTGGAAAAGAAGCTTAATTTTGCTTTAAGCTTATAACAAGATTTTGAATGTGATGTTTGAAAGTTAACTTTTGATCGATGTAAATACCTAAGTAATGTGGAACTAATTCAAGTTCAGTTCCTTGTGCAGTTTTCACCTTTGGAAGGTTTTCAACCAATTTTTTTGCCATTCGTAAACAACATTAACTTGGTTTTCTCTGCATTTAATACTGACTTAAGATAATGCAAGTGCGTCTAGACAGCAGCAAATGCAGACTGTAAAAATTCAAAAGTTTACATAAGTGATGAAGAACAGTAGACAACTGTGTCATCTGCATAGAAATGGTGTGCAGCATTTGATAGATTGTCACAGAGAGTATTGACGTATATAGAGAACAGTATTGGTCCTAATACAGACCCTTCGAGTACCCCTTTTGAAATAATCAAAGAAGGAGAGGAAGATCCTTCAACTTTGACACACTGTTCTGGCAGATAGGCTGGCAAACCAGTCTATTGTTTGTCTAGACAAACCAATACTTTGAAGTCTGCTTCTCAGGACAACATGATCAACTGTGTCAAAGTAACATACAGTTGAAGTGATATTAGCTGGAATGCATAAATTAAAAAAAAAAAAAAAGACTTTACAAATATATAAAAATTGAATTTATGTTTTTGCAAATGAACTCTTCAAATATTCAGTCTGAGTTTGCTGCAGTTTGATTTCTTCACTGTATTTATGATTAAAATCCTGACTGACAACTGTATGTTGAAGCAAACATTGTTATTGATTTTGCATTTATTCCACTAGTAACTTGTTACTTGTTTCAACTGTTTTGTGGTTCTTACTAATTTTTCTGGGGAGAGTTTTGTTCAAAATAGACATGACTCATGTCATAGTGATGTTTTATCTAACATCCTGCCACCAGTACAGATATGAACACTATCTAATCAATAAAACCTTTTCTATTTCCTGATTCCTTTACTGGCAGTCCAAGCAATAATATTTTAGATGCCCACACAGATTATCATCCAAGGGAAGTATTCATTTAAAGGAAATATCTCCATAATCATAACCATCATACCTTATCTTTCAAGCAATATTATACAGTCAGACAAGTCACATTTCTCTAATCTTTAAGGTTAATTAATAATAATTAATAATGCTGATTTCCCTTGGGACTAGCTTAGATATTTTGTTGATCATTGCTGGATTATGGATTTTATTTTCAGCTTCCTATAAATTAAGTGGCATTTATTTGTAGAGCCCAAAATCAGAATGAGGAGTGCAATTAATTTATTCCAATGGAAAGACATCACAGACAGGTAACATGTTGTGAGCTCAATGATCTTCTTTAGGCTTTTCTGAAGGGAAATGCAATGTAATAATTAGCATTACCTGCAGAAATAATGCAGCAATGGCATAAAAACTGGAAAACAAAACACACTGCAGAGACATATCACACCTCACCCACGCTTATGTTCCCTAACTTTATGATGTATGGGAAATCTGGCAAGGAAGTGTAAAGCAAATTAATCATTTGTAGACTATAAACAACAAGCGCACGTGTGGTGTCTTTCAAAATAAAGGCACATTTTACATTCATACACATGCATGATGCACATTTAATGAACGTCATAATGTACTCCTGTAAAAATACTTTGTAAGCAGTAAATACTGTTATACACTTGTAAGAAAAAGTATGTAAAATATTTGGAATTTCCTAGATTTCTGTTAATTGCTTATAAATGTGGTGTTATCTTGATAAAGTCACAATAATAGTCACAATCCTCTGTGTGTCCCTGATGAAGTTTATATATCTATAATAGAAAATCACAATTTGTTTTATGACAATGAAAAAAAAAAACACTTGCTTTTGCCAAATGCTCAATACAGCATTTAAACATTAACAGTGCAGGTTAAAATCATGAATTTCTGGTTTAACGACTCTAAATGCTATTTGGAGTCAGATGGGATTGGAGGTGTGGGCTGCAGAAGAGAAAAAAAAGACACACAAAGTCTGATTATTGACAGAATTTGGTATTTTCTATTCATGTGAACTACCACCTGATCAAAAACAAAAATTTCAGCAGGATTTAGAAGAAGCTGGTAAAAAGCTCCAACAGGATCTTGAACAACTTGGGGGTAATCAATCCATATCAATCCACATCAAGACAAGGAGTGGGCGTCCTGCAAAGTTCCCACCAAGCCCACAGTGTGCAACATATTGCAAAATCAGTATTACCAAAAAAAAATAAAAAAAAATTAAAGAATAGTATATCTCTCAGTTGTTCTTTGATAGATTCTATGTTTCCGTCATGTTAAAACCTGTAAATGTATTTTTCTCTACCATCATTTGTCTGCTGGTTTAAAAAGGAATTAAGAGTCAGTTTATTAGTCATTGGAGAACTATGTGGCATATGAAATACAACCTAACTCAACCTTATTGCATCCAAAGTGTTATTTAGGTAAAAGAAAACGAATTGACTCTGAAACATCATCACCTGTTCCAGTGTTTTACAAAGCCTAGTATAAATCATTATCATCAAAGTTAATCAGGTTTTAAAAAAATGAAAATAAACGTTGTCTACATAAAAGACAGAAGACAGAAGACAAAGTCCTCTGCGGTATACATCAGTAAATATCAGCAGGTGATAAGACGTGTATAAATACGCTGCTGTGGTCCAAAAATCACTTTGGCTCTTCATTTTCTTCTGAGTTGACTTTGCCCGTCAAGGTAACTGAAATGAGCTGTTTGTCAGTCGAATGATCTTATTTTATTTTAACTTTTGATTCAATTTTCTATTGAGCTTTAATTGACATTTATTGTGCTTATTCAGGACTTATTTAAGTTCATAGTCAGAGATGTGTTCTCTGTCATTAGTTTTGAGATCCTCAAAGAAAGCAGTTATATTTGTTTACAAAAGAGACTGAAAATCATGTCATTTGGTCCCAGATTTAGTTGTTAAATGTGCTGAAGCTTTAAATGGGGACGTTTTTCTCTAATCACAACTATTTTTGTAGGTTAAACATAAATAAATAAAATAAATGTAGAATCATTCATTTCATCAGTTACTAATTTTGATTCACTTCAACATGGTGCATGAAGAATTTATTGAGGAAAGGAGCCACCAGATCGTTGTTGTCTGCGATGAATTTCATACGATGATAACATCGATGTCTTGTCTGTCTCAAACAGAACAATGAAACACGGTGGAGTTTTCCTTTTGCTACTGCTCCTGGGGACACACTCAGCTGACATGTATCGTAAGTATGATCTGTGAATATATCGTAAAAAGTCTGACCAATGGTTACTTAAAAAAATTATGGCAACAAAGTAACACTTGATATAATTGAGTAGATTTTAAGTACAACTTTGATTACAAAGTACTGAATATATTAACTACATTTAAAAAAAAATAAGTACATGGCAAAAAACAACAGTTAAAATGTATTGGATTTAGTAAAAGCATGCCAAAGCTATATAGCCCAAAAATATTTAGTAAATACAAACATTACAAACATACAATTTCACAAGGAAACTTGACTTATATTTACAAATTATCTGAGTGAAATTGATTTATATTTATTAATTAGTTAAATGAAATTGATTTATATTTATTAATTAGGTGAAATTGATTTATATTTACTAATTGTCTGGGTAAAATTAATTTATATTTACTGAATATCTGGGTGAAAGTTATTTATATTTATTAATTCTTCTTCTTCTTTTCCTTTCGGCTTTCCCTTCAGGGGTCACCACAGCGAATCATCTGCC
>VXCM01004378.1:0-42716 GCA_014773175.1 Lucifuga dentata
CTTTTTCTTTGCACTTTTAAAGCCAAATAGCCATGTTAAACTTTTGTTGGAATCTTCTATTGCACAATTATCCATTTTGGATGGGGGAGCAAGAATAGAATAGGATCAGGTCGGTCGATTGGTTGGTCGGTCAGGGAGCGGCGGCTTGGATTTTGATCTTGTCCTGGGACCAGGCATGATACACAGCATGCCTGTCCACTGACACACTAAAATGATTAAATCTGAGTAACATTTTAAACTGTATGTCAGGGGTACTCAAATACAAATCTTAAAGGTAGGACTCCCAGTCAGACATTCAGTTTCACTTTGCAGCGAAGAATTTTGACTCATTGCGTCGCAGCGATGTCTCTTAGATAATACAGATAATACATATGGAAAGTAGAATTTGCTCAGAGTCCAGAGACAGTTGTGGTTTAATCCGGATCCGGACCAGAGTCCGGATTTTGAGGATGACTGCTGTATGTGCTTCACATGTGTTAACAATCAATACATTTGATAGATAACTCTACTGATCAGTTAGTTTATTTAAAGGACCATACTGGTAATTTTGCATGTTTGAGCCCAATAAATACTACGTGCATACACAATGCATTACTGCCAATCATTTTCCAAAACATAAAACTGTGTTTTAGTTTTTCTGTTATTTGGTCAAATTTCCAAATCTTTCTAAAGCAAATGTAAAAATGTTCAGTGTGATGGATTATTTATCTCAAACACGTTTAAACTCTCTACAAGTTGATTTTTATATCGCACTGGAATGAACTGAAAACAATGGCAGCCTGGAAGGTCAGAAAAGCAATTGTAATGTTTACAGCTCCAGCATATTTTGAAAAATGATTGGCAGAAATGTTACTTGAATGCAGGTTGTATTTATTGGGCTCAAATATGCAAAACCACCAGTTGGGTCCTTTAATTATCTCTGTAGGCAGGCAGATAGGCAGACAGATGGAGAGGCGTGACCTTTAACCTGACCTTGATGCATTTCTAAAGGATTCATGCTTCGCAGTTCAGCCTTCAGAAAAGTTTAAGAGCGTCAGAAAAAGCGTGAAAACTCAAAGTAAGTGATCTACATGTCATTAAGCAGTGATCACTAACATAATGCATCCCCGGTGCACGAGGAAACAATCACAAAAACAATGTCTCTGCTTCAGCAACAAGGTAAAGCCAAGGTCACGAATTAAAATCCTGCAATCATCATGTAAAATTGTGTTTGATGCCTGCGGAACATGAGATAAGACATATTTCCATGCTGCCACATTATGATTGGAGCCATGACACCAAATCAGCAACGTGATCGATGGAATGAAAATCCACCCGCAAAGAACGTCAGAGGCCATTTGCATTTAAATGAGAGCTGGGTTAGCCAATTAGCTCCAAAATGGCGGGAGAGACAGATGGGGAAGAGAGTGAATTGTTTTAGATTAAATTTTTTGCAGCAGGGGAGGATAAGATGACAAACATTAATATGGCTGAGAAACACGTATGAGATGGAAATTGACAAAAGAAGCAACAGCAAACACGCTGCTGCAAGAAATGCTACGAGCAAAGCAAATATATACCATTAGTCCCTACTTCTCTTTCCTGCTCATCATAAATGAGGAAAGTGGATCAATATATAGACATATATAGACAAATGCTTCAACAGATTCATGAGCAATTTCCCAATAACGCCTGCAGTGATGTGATCTGAAACTCTTTCAGGGATGTCAAACATATTAAACTCAAATCCAATAATCCTGTTTTCAGCCTGTCAGACAATAAGAAGAAATATAAAGTATAAAATATAAAGTAACGCAGTAAATATAACACAGTAAATATAACACAGCAAATATAAAATATAAAGTAACATGAAATAAAAACCCAGTCAGGAGAATTCTGATGCATTTTACTAAGGTGGACAATACGCTTTAAAATAATATCATGATAGCTGAAGGTATTTTCACAATAACAATATTCAAAATGATATAAAGAATGGAAAACCAAACAATGTTGTCATGGTGATTTTAGAAGTAAACGATACTGCAAACTGTACCAACATGAGTAAAAATGAATCAGTGTAGAAGTAGAAACAGTCATTTTTCCCTTCAGTAAAAGTAGAAATAACTAAATCCTTTAATATTTTAGCTTGTAAATAATAACTCAGATTAGCTTTAGCTGCTCGTCTGCAGTCGTTATAAAACATAAATAAAATGACTGATGATGTCATCAGATCTGATCTTTGCTTAAACCATGAGGAGTTAAAGATATCTTTAATTGTAATTATGACTAGTCAGAACTGCATTAAAGATATCTTGAATTAGATTTTCGGCTAGTCGTAATTTAAATGGAGATATGTAGAATTCGCATTTCTGATAGTCAAAAGTGAATTGTAGATATCTCTAATTAGATTCCCCATACAAGTCAATGGGGCATTCTGACTAGTCAATGTAATTCGAGATCTTAAATTTGAATTTCGACTTGTCAGAATCCAACTGGAGATATCTTGAATTAGAATTTTGACTAGTCATAAAAGAATTGCAGAGTGCGCTTAAGTGTGAATCCTTCCCCTTTAATAAATGTTAAAAACGGCGCCATGATATCTGTGACGTCATTCAAGATTTCTGAAAAGGAATTATGACTAGTCGAAATATCTCAAATTATAATTCGTAATAGTCAGACAGCAATTGCAGATATCTTGAATGTTCATTCTGACTACAAAATGCATTTGTAGATGTCTAAAATGGATAGTTAGGTGACACCTAAATGTTAAAACAGTGTGCCATAGGTTATGATTTTCCCTCCAGAGATAAATAGCCTCTATGATGCTAAACTTAAATATGCTCTGAAGTCCAAATCCACCACAAGACAAGAACTCACCTGAAGTTAGCATAGCGGCTAAGCTAACATGGTTAGCGGCTAAGCTAACACTGTTCAAACATCACAATAACAAGTCAAAGTAATGTGTCATTAGCTTGTTCTGTCACAGGAAGTACAGCTAGCTAACACTCCAGCTATGCTTGACTGAGTCAGCATCACTTCCTGTTTGTTTTGTGTCTCTAATCATCTGATTGGTTCTCCTCCTCTTGTGACTTTCTTGGTATTCACCAGGTGTTTCTGCTTCAGGTGGAGAAACTAATTTGTTGTGTTTCCACCTTTAGCTGTTAGCAGTTAGCTTGTAGCTGAACCATTTCAAACAACAGAGGAAATAATTCATCAGATGCTGAGCTGCTGCTTTCAGACATGATGTTTAGTTTCTTCTTGTGCATGATGTGAAACTTCATCAACTCATCATCACGCCACAATATGACAAGTTTTTTCATGTAAAAGAATTAGACCAGGATCATCATGAACAATGTGATATGGCAAAGCCTTAAATTTTAGCTTTATCCAACCTCCTGAACTTCTTCGTTACTTTTTAATTGGATAACTTCATAAAACTTTCTCTCCCCATGCTGAAACCCAAGGAGTTAAGAAGTTGCCTCAAGGTCAGTTTCCCACAATGTCTTAAACTTCCATGATGATGAACAAAATGCAAAAGTGAAAAAAGTGAAAATTGGAGCAGCAAAATCACTGCAGAATGATAACAGAAGACCTGAGCATGAGAAATAAAGAACAGAAGAACTGATATAGAAAATGAAATGACTTATTTTACCAATTATTCAAATTTCTAAACAGGATCTCATAGTTCAGCTAGAATCAAATACTGCTGCAGCTTCTTTTAAGCTCTATGTGAGAGAGCCTAAGAGGAATCTGGGAAAAGAGATACTGAGATAATACTGAGTGTTTTTATTTGTCAATTGACTGTGTGAGAGAGAGAGAGAGTATGTGTGTGTGTGTGTGTGTGTGTGTCACCTTCAATTCAAATCATTTCAACTTTATTTATCTCTCTCTAGGGGCAATTGTTTATGCTTTATCTACCTTGTCTATGTGTGGGTGCCAGTACTCGTCGTGTTGTGTTTTGGCTGCGGTGCTGTTGATTCTGGAGAAGAAGGTGGGCTTGGTGAGGTACATCAGGGTCGGGTCCAAACCGAACGTCTGGGCGATAACTGCTTGGATTCGCTCACGAACATCCCTAAGCAGTGAGAAACACAATTTAGGGCATTTTCACATCTGTAGATCGTTTGCTCTGGTCTGACTCAGATCTGCGATCGTTTGCTCTGGTCTGACTCAGATCTGTGATCGTTTGTTCTGGTCTGAATCAGATTTGCGATTGTTTGTTCTGGTCTGAACCAGATCTGCGATCGTTTGTTCTGGTCTGAATCAGATCTGTAGATTGTTTGCTCTGGTCCGAGTCAGATCTGCGATCGTTTGTTCTGGTCTGAATCAGATCTGTAGATCGTTTGCTCTGGTCCGAATCAGATCTGCAATCGTTTGTTCTGGTCTGACTCAGATCTGCGATCGTTTGTTCTGGTCTGAATCAGATCTGCGATCGTTTATTCTGGTCTGACTCAGATCTGCGATCGTTTGCTCTGGTCTGAATCAGAGACTAAATAGGTCCAATGCTGCTTTTACTGCTTGATTTGGTTCAATTTCATACAAACTCTTGACTATTCTGTACAAAGTGTTTGTTTTTTTTGTAAGAGTATACCATATGTCACTTTTCCAAAAAAATAGAATTCAATTATAAGGTGAACACCCTCAGATTTTTAATAAAAGCTCCTTATTCACCTGTAAAGCTGGAAATCCTCTTGTGTGAACACATCCATGATCTGATCCCCAAAATACCTGGAAACACGTCACCGACACACACAGACAATGCCAATCAGACACACACACACACACACACACACACACACACACACAGAGCAGAGGGGGGGAGAGAGGAGATTAGCATAAATGAAGGTTCACGGGGCACCATTTCCCAAATGGGTGTGACATCACCACCAGCCATCCAGACCCAGACAGTAAACATCTGATTGCTTCGCATGAGGAAACCCCACGGGGGGCGGGGGGGCATCAGCTTCACTTCCTGATTAAAATGTGCTATAAGGTCCCTAAAGATCAAGTCAGCCTTCTGCTCAGCGGGACGAGAAACAAAGGAGGAAACAAGGACAAGAGAGAGAGAGAGAGAGAGAGAGAGAGAGAGAGAGAGAGAGGTGATCCAAATAAAACTCTGTTCCATCGTTCAAGATCAAACAGAAACAGAATGAATGACAAAACTGTGCTATTATTATTTGGTAAATTTATTTCTGAATATTTGCAATTCCATCAATTTTAGGAATTAATTCCAAAACAAGACAAGTTACTAGAAACACAGAGAACAAAAAATGAAGACAAGATGCAGTTTGCCCACCTGTAGATGTTGACAAACTGTTTTCTCATTGACAGTGCCCCTGAGTGCAGGTCAAGTATGGAGGCCTATAGGGGCCAAAAGAAGAACAGGGTTTAATTCAAATAACAAATTATTATGACAAGTAAACCCACCCTGGTTCCACCCTGTGTGTCCTGATTGGCTCACGCTCCCTTTGCTTTTCGTTAATCATCAGCATTCCTGCTGGTTTTCACAAAGCGCCACATCGTCGTTTTCTCTGCTGCTGCTTTTCCTGCACTTTAGTGTGTTGACACGTCATAAACAGCAGCGTTACTGGCTGAGGGTTCGGGCCTGCTGAGGTCAGAGCGCAGGGAAAGGCCACGCCAGGGTCATCCCCTCAGGCTGCTGTCTGCACCAGCCTGCCCTCTAGTGGCACCAGGAGGTACTTACAGCGACGAGAGCGGTTAAAGTACTCTTGTGGAACAAATACCTGAATTTAAAACTGATACGAAAGGTCAGAAATCTCAACTGACTGGGCCCTTTTTTTTTTTTTTTTTTTTTGTCGCGATTACAGTAAATATGAACGTGAACATTCTCAGGGAAAATTTGTGAGAAACATCGGCCCAGATTCATAAACAATAGCGCATGATTTACCGCACTGCTATGCACGAATATCATGGTGTAACCACGTTCTCTCATTCATAAACGCCTGTTAGCGACATATTTTAGCGTTAGCCTTAAAGAGGCGTTACTGCGATATTTCCTTATTTACATGTCGTGGTAGCTATTCATAAAGCAAACCCAAGTTTGATTGATGAAAATTAAGACCTGCTTCATTCTGGTGGTAGATTTCAGCGGTATGAAATCTGGGCGACGTTTCAAACTGTATTTGCCTCACATGTTAGTGATCAATAACTTTGATAGATAAACTCACTCAGCTGATCAGTNACTGTATTTGCCTCACATGTTAGTGATCAATAACTTTGATAGATAAACTCACTCAGCTGATCAGTCAGTCTTTAAATGCTGAGTTTTGATCTGATCTCACGCTCTTGTGGCTGTGTTCACCTGCTGCACTGCACGTCTGAGTTCCTCACACACACACACACACACACAGACCGTTGTGTGTGATTGCGCTCACAGGAGGGTGTGTGTGTGTGTGTGTGGCTGGCCTATCACACAACGACGTGGACACAGCTACCCAATGAGGAGTTTCCTTCAACGCGAGTACAGATATTGACGTATTTTACTCAGATGGTACTCGTCTTCGTAAATTATCCATAACGAATACTCGTTTCATCCAAGTACTTGTCCCTAATTAAAAAGCTACAAAACTGCCAATAATCCAAAATATATGAAAAGAATTAACCTTCTTGATACTCTGCCTTTTTTTTTTTTTTTTTTNTTTTTTTTTTTTTTTTGTCTGTTTGTATCGTCCTATTTAAAGGACCATGCCGGTAATTTTGCATATTTGAGCCCAATAAATACTACTCACATACATGTTACGTTACTGCCAACACTTTCCCAAAACATACTACTGGTGTGGTAAATTGTAGAATTGTATTTCCTACCTTCCAGATAACCAGTTCATTCCACTTCACTGTAAAAATCAACTTGTAGAGACTTGAAATGTGTTTGAGAGAAATAATCCATCACAGCAAACAAGATGTCTGTTAAATTTTTGTCAAACTAATGCAATTTTAGCATTTTAACTCGGAGCTACATGAAAGAAAATGTATGTCTATGCCAGGGAACATAATCCCAAGAAAAGATGGCTTTAACCAAGAAATTAAAAATTACTTGTATCACCTGAATATTTGATTTTGAAAGGTTAGGGGATTTGAAAAAGGAACAAGAAAACTAAAATGTGGTTTTATGTTTTAGAAAATGGTTGTCAGTTAAGTAACATGTATGCAAGTTGGATTTATTGGGCTTGAACATGCAAAAGTCACCGGTGTGGTCCTTTAACAAGAGTGTATTGGTAAAAGGACAGGCAAAAAGGCGACTTCAACGATTTTCTCGAGGCGTATAAAGTACTCACTCCTCCTTCGGATCCAGCCAGAGCCAGACCTCGTTCAGCCAGCCTGAGAGACAGAAAGTCAAAGATTTCACGGTAATTCACCCGTACAAGACGGAAAGAAGATGGAGAGCTGGAGGAAGAGGAAGGACAGGTGAAGCACAGAGCGTTTGTGTGAGTGTTCACCTCCTGAGAGCCTGAGCTTCCTCCCGTGTCACCACGCCATCTGTGACAGCACGGCCGCACTTCTGAGGCGTGCATCCTGAGAAACCCGAAATAAATAAGAATAAAATAAATAATACAAAGTCTCAGGCTCCGCATCAGAATTCATTTCCCTGAGGCTAAATCCCTGCTGCGTGTCCTCTCACGCCTCAGATGCTCCGTTTGAGCTCCAATCAGCCCAAACGGAGAACAGGCTAAACTTGACACTTTCTTCCTGCTGATGTTTCTGTGATGAAATGATTTGGAACTGAAGTGCAGATTTCTTAAAACCCAACGCACACCTCTTTCCTTACATTCTCACCATCGCAAAATTCACTGAGCACGTCGTGTCAGATTTATGTCCATCCTTACACAAATCCAGAGTGCAACGATTAAAACCTTAAGTGCTGCATTACTGCCACCAAATGTCAAAATGAGGAACTGCGTGAAGCCAAAGGATTTCAGCGGTAAATCATCCAAATTCACAAGATAAATTTTCATAAACAGAATGCAGATGACATACTATTTTGGAATGTGATCTGTTCATTTTGTTTCATGTACATGTCACGATTTGTTTATTGTCCATTATCTCCTTTAGGCTTCATCTCTTCATCTGCTCTAGCTGCTCTTTAGGCAGCAGACGTGCAGCAGCAACTCACCTGGAAAGCGTCTGTACCTCTCGTAGTCTTCGGAGCATTGGATGGCGTGGACTCTGGGATGGGGGTAGATCAGCTCCCCATGGCTGAACAGCGTTTCTGTGATGTCATCATCCTGAGACGTCCCGTACAGCCATGCAGCCACAGCAAACACACACACAGCAAGCAGCACCAAGGCCAGGGGCCCCCAGGAGCCCCTCCATGCGGATCTCTGGCGCAGGGCATTTCCTCTGAGGAAAACACACACACACACACACACACACAGCATGGACTAATCTTGTACTTTTTGTTTCACAGGTCACGATTTTCATAATGTGCTTATTTGTTCTGTTTTTGAGGAGGACAGAAACTAATTAAAAGATACTACAGAGTCAATCCTAGTTTAGAAAAAAATTTAAGATGACAAGTACATGAAATGTTGAAGATTTGTTTAATTGGTTAAGTTTATTGAGAAAGTATTGTGCAGCTTTTAATTTCTAAGTGTAGCCCACTTACATGTATGTGCAAAGTGTTTTGGTTGTATGTTGTTTTTTTTTATGTTTGTTCCTTGTAGCCTGGAGAGAGTCTAAAGGAAATGAAATGAATAAGTGAAATGAGTAACATTTTTTTCTAAAACATTATTAATGTTACAACGTGACACACAAACTCATTTGTATGACACTTACTTAAAAAAAAAAAAAAAAAAAATCCATCATCAGGGTCCTGTTTGCTTGTGTTGAGGTCGTGATGCTAACAGGATAACGCAGCTAACGATACACCACATTTCTGTTTATTTTACAAGCATTCCACAACAGAACGCAGCTGAGGCTTATAAGGACACATCACGGCCCAGAAACCATTTGTTTCTTTGAGTACTTAAGGTTAAACTCCACAACAAGCACATTATAGGTTAAGGTGGGAAAGATGGAGGGGTGGTGGTGGTCTGTGGTGGAAATCATGTGTGGAACATTATAATGTCATCCCAGTACCTCTTATTGTAGATTCTTCATTCATATGCAAATTCATCTTCTTTGTGTTTGCTTTTGTTGTTAAAACAAAGTTTAGTTTGTGATAGATTTATGTGTCAATGGTAGAGTCTGAGGGATGCAGGTCTGTCAGGGGTTTGTGTAAAATCTTTGATTCAGTTAATTTACTGATCTGTTGAACACATCTGGAGTTTTAAATGCGATATGTTGAATTATCCAAAGGTAAAAGGCATGAATTCTGTTTTTTTTTTGTTTTTTGTTTTTTTGTAAATCATGATTCTGTGTGATTGAAGGGCTCTCCCAAGAATCTGAGAAAAACTAAAATCTGTGTCATCATCAAATCATGACACACAAGTCCAGCTATTTCTAAATTAAATAAAGCATTTATATATGTGGTTCTTTCTGTTTCCAGGTTAAGCTCGCATCAGTTAGGTACTACTTATTGTGGCGGATTAATTTAGGCCCTATTTGACATAAAATCTTGCTGCTGTAGGTTTATGTAGAACCGGACTCATCACCCTGCTTCACATTTTAGCTGTTTTTACTCACCTTTTGATCTTCTTCTCTATCTCTGTGTCATTTAAAACTCTCTTGTTAAATCGTTGTGTTAGCGCCATTTCGTCCTCAGACTTCTGGAGTTACAAATGCAACGAGAAACTGCAGCTATAAGAGATTATAACTGCCGACAATAAACACTCGCAGCATCTACACATTCCTGCTGCAGGACGTTTCACCGCTTCCGGGTGGGCGCGTATCGACGAATCTGATTGGCTCTCCGGAACAGAAACCAGTGTTTTTATTGGACCGCATACGACACTCCAAACTAGTGATGGAGAAACCGAAGCTTTCTGAAAAAGCAATGAACCACTTCGAAGCTGCTGCACTGAAAATGAGTCATTAGTTGGAAGCGTAATACAATCAAACGAGCGACACCTGGTGGCCATGCGTTGCATTTGACTGGAAGGCGAGACTTCTTGACATAGTGACACAAAATATAACGGGACTCACCGTGTCATCTTTAATCTAGTGCTCAATAAAGGTTATGTTCTGAGACCTGTGTCAATGTGTACATGTGCCAAAAACATATATTAGCAAAATCATTACCTGATAATATTGAAAGTAGCCTATTATTGTAATATAACTGCAGGTTTTTCATAGTAAGTATAAAGTGTTATAGTGTTGGAAATCTAATATAGTGATGAGTTCATAACTGACTTTTAAGTAGCGACATGAAATATAAATACAAATGTCAGCATTTGTTTTATCGTTTATCAAAAGAAAAGCTTGTGCGGGTGGAGAAGTGGTTTTTACTGTAAATATGTTGAAGCAACATGCTGGTGTAACTGGGATAGTAATTACAACAGTATTTTAATTCGGCTGATTTGCAGTTTAAGCCCCGCCCCTTTCCGAAGTCCACTCGGAACGTCAGAGGCGTTCCGAGTGGACTTCGGAAAGGGGCGTGGCTTAAGTCCACTCGGAACGCCTCTGACGTGTTTGACGTATCAAAGCTTGTTGGAGCGGTCACGTGACTTTTGGCATGCCGAAGCGAGGCATCAAAACATATCTCCGCGATACTTCCGCTTCAAAAGCTTGATGCTGTGTCGAGCAGTCTGGCTGCAGCTAAACATCTCTACTCCAAACAAAAATTAATAAAAAATTAAAAGTTATACATTTATATAACCTGAATTCCGTGTTTGACGGTCTGCGCTGGGCAACAAAAATGTAAATATTTGCTGCAGCGCTTCGTGCTCCTAGCGATTGCTCTGTCTGCTCAGACAGAACTAATCGATTGCCTATCAGGCAGCATTCAAAACGTTGAAATTAGTCGCTAAAAGTAATTGAACTGTTACGGAAGGTGATCTGTGTATAATAAAATCACTCTGCGATATTCTGAGTCTGAGGCTCTGCTGTCCTGGTGAGTCCAAAAACTGTCTCATATTCTGTCTTTTATTCATGCTAACGGGATTTTAAGAAGCCTGTCTGCTGTCTAGAGGATTTGAGGCAGAATGAGTTGTCCACCTTGGCCTAAAGGAAAGAAACTAGTTCACCTGGATTTGAAAGGTGCCCCACCAAGAATAGAATACCTTCACCAGGTAAGACACCATCCACTTTAAAACCTTTGTGATTTTTGTGTGTTTAAATGGCCAGTTAGCTATAATCTTTTATCTCAGCTGGTGGGGCTGTTCTCTGATCTGGGGGCTGATGGTCTGCTGGTGGAGTATGAGGACATGTTTCCTTATGAGGGGGAGCTGAAGCTGCTGCAGGCCTCAGATCATCCTGCTTACAGGTGCAAATACACACACAAATATGCAGGAACACAGATAAATTACTACCGCTAATGTTGACAGTATCTAAACATGCTGTGTTAGTTCATGTGTACCTTCTTATCCAGTTTGCAGACTTGACCACATTGTGATATCCTGCCATAAAACAATAATCCTCGTCTTTACTGAGTTTCCTGTGGAGCAGGGATAACACTATGTACAAAGTTGTTATGCCATAAAATGCTTTGATTCTTGCCTTGAATATGGATGACAGAGTTATGTATTCTGTTATGTATTTACTGTATGTTCTGTTTTCAGCCGAGACGAGGTCTTGTCTATCCAGGAGATTGCCAAATCTAAGGGGTTAGAGGTCATCCCGCTGGTGCAGACATTTGGCCACATGGAGGTGAAGCAGGCATTCTCCTCTTTCTCCTCTCCTGCTGTTATGTTTGGAAATTTATTGAGCCTGAGACACAGAAGCAGCGGGTGTGATATTTTATTTTATTGGTTTGCTGCACATCAACCACATTAAAGGACCATGCTGACTATTTTGAATATATTCAGTTTTCATACACGTAACAGTATTGACAATCATTTCCCAAAGCATACTACTGGAACGATGAATTAAAAATGTTTTTCCTACCTTCCAGACCTCCATTGGTTTCAGTTCATTCTGCTATTAAAATCAACTTGTTGATACTTGAAACCTTCTTGGGATAGGTAATCCATCATCACCAACAAGACGTGTATTCAGGTTTTTTTAGAAGTTATGTAATTTTAGTGTTTAAGCTCAATAAAAAGCGTGGAGTGAATGTATGCCTCCACCGGGGAATATAGTCCCAAAAGAAGACCTGTGTTTATGGAAAAATTTAAAGGACCATGACTTCATAAGGCTGTGTAACTATTAGCAGGAGAAACATGGATTTTTAAGGTGGGTGTATCACTTGAAGATTTGATTTTGAAAGATTAAGAGATTTAGCAAAATATCAGGAAAGCTGAAAAACAGTTTTATCGTAACATGTATGAAAATTGAATGCATTACACTCAAACATGCAAACTGGCCAGTATGGTCCTTTAATGTGAGATCACTGACGATGAATTACACATTCCAGAGCAGCCGAGGCTCTGACAGTTGAATGTGCAGCGATTCCAGGGATCGCCTGATTTGGACCCTCAGACTTTCCATCTCCTCCCAACATGAAAAAGGCTTTTGCTGATGACATCATATTATCTGTGTTTGCTCCTTTGGTCTGTCAAGAAAAGTACGTCAATGAATAAAATTCCTCAGCGTCATTGGCAGTGTGTCAAATTGGAAAGAGATTATGTTGAAAAATAAATCTTATCTTTCTATAATAGGTTCAGAATCTATCATTCAGCCTTTGTAACTGTTAATATGGTTATAATTGCTCATTTTTAAAAAAAAATTATTAAGGATTCAGCTTTGTGAGCTGTTGCCATGACGCTGTGTCCATCTCGTTGTTGTAGTTTGTGTTGAAGCATCGGCCCCTGTGGGGTTTGAGAGAGGTGACGCACTGTTTGGGAACCCTGAACCCGCACAGAGAGGAGGGGGTGAAGCTGGTGATGAAGATGCTGAAGCAGGTGGTGGATTTGCATCCAGATCTACACACTCTGCACATTGGAGCAGATGAGGTGAAGATGGGAAAAAGAGGAAAAACTCACCTGAATGAAGTGAGTTTGTGATGAATTATCTTCTCACACGTCTCCAACTCATTAAGGTGTACCTGCTCGGCGAGGGGGAGGAGTCAAAACAGTGGTTAGCTTCGCCTGGACGTACAGTAGAGCAGCTTTTCCTGAGTCACGTGACCAAGGTGGCCAAGGCCATCAAGGAGGCGTGGCCTGACATGACCATCATCATGTGGGATGACATGATGAGAGAAATGAGTCATGACACTCTGAAAGGTGAGAAAACACACTGATTGACATCATAACTTACATCATAGTAAGACATACTTTGATATCACGCCTGCAGATGGTGACAGTAACAGAGGAAAGGAAATCCCTAATAACGGGTCTCGCTGTCTTTCTTTGTTATCCGCGGGACAGCTAGCGGTCTGGTGGGACTCGTCCAGCCCATGTTGTGGGACTACAGACCTGCTCTGGATGTGGATGTAACAGGTGTGATTATATATGGATATTAAAGCAAACACACACACTGTCACTGTGTCTCTGTGTTTGTGCTGATGTAAATTCTGTGTGTGTGCATTCAGTGTGTCTGCTGCAGAAATACAGTGGTGCTGGTCTGTGTGAGCTGTGGGCAGCCAGCTCCTTCAAAGGTTCCACTAGTGTTCACACCAGCCTCACTAACACACACAGACATGTGGACAATCACCTGCAGTGGCTGAAGGTGGCGGCCGCCGTTTCCCCCAGAATAAAGCTGCGGGGCATCGCCCTCACAGGCTGGCAGAGGTAAGAAGCACAGCAAAGTGTTATTATCTGAGCTGAAGGCTTTTTTTACATGACATCTATTAAATTTTTTGTTGAAGCTACTTAATTTAACTGATCAAACACGGAGCTACACCAAGTAAATGTATTTCTCCGCCAGGAAATATAGTTCCAGCAGAATACGGCTTTTACAGATAAATTAAAATGGCCATGACATGAGTGTTATCGGACGAAACACTGAATTTTAAAGGACCATTCCACCCATTTTGCAAGTTTGATCCTAATATATTCCATTTTCATACATGTTATGTTACTGACAATCATTTCTCAAAGGATAAAACCATATTTCAGCTTTCCTGATATTTTGCAAAATCTCTTAATCTTTCAAAATCAAATATTCAAGTGATACACCCACCTTAAAAATCCATGTTTCTCCTGCTAATAGTTACACAGCCTTATGAAGTCACGGTCCTTTAAATTTTTCCATAAACGCAGGTCTTCTTTTGGGACTATATTCCCCGGTGGAGGCATACATTCACTCCACGCTTTTTATTGAGCTTAAACACTAAAATTACATAACTTCTAAAAAAACCTGAATACACGTCTTGTTGGTGATGATGGATTACCTATCCCAAGAACGTTTACAGTATCAACAAGTTGATTTTAATAGCAGAATGAACTGAAACCAATGGAGGTCTGGAAGGTAGGAAAAACATTTTTAATTCACCGTTCCAGTAGTATGCTTTGGAAATGATTGTCAGTAACGTAACATGTATGAAAATTGAATAGGCTCAAATATGAAAAGCAGGTGGTGTGGTCCTTTAATGCATATCATTTCAGAACCAGTTTTAGACTCTTTAAGCTTTGATTTGTCATCTCCAAGTGCAGCAAATTCTAATTTGGCCAAAAGTGAGCAGGAATGAGCTGCTTCTTTCTGTTCAGTCCAAAGTTTTTATTTTTGTTCTAATATGAATCCATGATTTGAGTTTTGTTTTCAGCAGCAGTAATGAAAGTATTTCTTTTTTTTTTAATTCGAATTTTTATTTATTTTACAAAACAGTGCAGCATATATAGAACAGATACAGTACAGTACATCCATACAAAACAAAAGGCAGCTATTCCCTAGTACAAAAACTAATAATACCATGGACATGAAAGGTAAAGAGTCAATAAATAAGTTGTTTACTGTCCTATTTTAAGTTTAAATTAACATGTAACCAGAATTGATCCCATGTCTCTTGTTTTCCTAACATATGTTCGTATGATGAAATCCTGATCATTTTTTCAGTCCTCTTCACAGTGGGACATTTTTACAATTCCTGCAATATAATTCTTGCAGCTGTGATAAGACTAACTTTTAAGACAGTAAATTTGTTATTACCGTATATATATATATAAGCCGACCCCCTGATGTTGTTCCATCAATTTATTTGTTTAGCAAATTACCTGTTTTTCTGGGTATTGTCATAGTATTCCTGTGATTTTCTGAAAATAATCCACATACTGGTAAACATGGTATTTATTTCAGCAGCTGATTACCGTAACTGACCAATCACAGCAGAGCTTACTGGCTACCGCAAAATGTTCTGGATCAGATGTTTAGTCAGGAAATATCTCATTCTAAGGTATGATTTAAACTGTTTTCATGGGTAGTGGTAATGGTAGTATTTCCACCTGGAAATTTCCTTCTCTGGGATCAAATCTGAATTTCTCATGTATAAGCCGACCCCCGATTTACTTTGTGAAATCTAGTAATAAAAACTTGGCTGATACTCGAGTATATACAGTAGATATGTTAAGTACCATTGCTATATCACCAAGGAGACAAAGTCGTGGATGTAATTACCCAATAGGTCAGAAATTTTACACCAAATGGGTGAAGCATGGAGCTCCTAAATCATGTGCCCACGTCATTCTGACACTTCCAGCACAAATTGTTGTCAGCAGTTCCAAATGAAAGTATTTGTTGAGCAGCGTGAGTGTGCAGAGTTTTTTGGATTGCAGGTATGATCACCTGTCCGTGCTGTGTGAGCTGATGCCTCTGGCTCTTCCATCGCTGGCAGCTTGTCTCCAGACCCTCATCCACGGCCGCTTCAGCGCCGAGGCCCAAAAGACAGCGATGGAGATCCTGGGCGTCTCCTCCGTGGAGGTGGAGGCCATGGACAGGTGAGGTTGGACAGGTGAGGTCCAGCGCTGCTTCACACTGACTGACTGAGAACCCTGCTGGCAGGAGTTTCTGTCTTCTCGTCTTCAGGGCGTCAGCAGGCGACTGGCTGTTTGCAGGAAGGAGGCTGGCTGAGGTGACTGTGGAACTGATGTCAGTGCTCAACTCAGAGGACGTACGGCTTTTTGAAAGCAGCATGTGAGTCGTAAAAAGATACGATAAGGTTCACTTTGCAAAAAATGGAGAAAGTTTGTGCTGGGAATGAGAAAACTGTGTGCCGCTGTAGGATTGTGAGAGGATGGTTCAGCCCGTTCCACCGCCAGAGGAAGGTGGTAAATCCTCTCATCGCCATGCAGATTCTCAACCAAGCTACAACGTAAGCCAGAATCTTTTTAGCTTAAAGGACCTTACCAGTGGTTTTTGCACATTTGTACCCAATAAGTACCACAAGCTATGTTACTGTCAACCATTTTCCAAAACATTTTTAATTTCTCTTTAAAAGCAGCTTTCTCCTGGGAATATATTCCCTGGCGAAGAAGGTTTCCAGCAGGAAACATTTTCAGATAACGCTGCACTTTTAACTACACTGAAACATAAAATGACATGACTTTGACACAAACTTTTGTTTTGTTCGCTGTGATGTATTGCTTATCTTAAGAACATTTCAAGTTTCTACAAGTTGATTTTTACAGCGTACTGGAATGATCTGAAACCAGTGGCAGTCTGGAAGGTAGGAGAAACAATTCTAATATTTACTGCTCCAGCAGTAGGTTTTGGGAAATTGTTGGCAGTAATGTAACATGTATTCAGATTGTATTTCTTGGACTCAAACGTGCAAAATCACCTGTATGGTCCTTTAAATGTAAACTGTTTCCTGTTTGAAAGTTTCAGAACTCTGATTGGTGAGCTCAGTCGAAAGGTTTTCTTCAGCTTAACTCTCCTGGTCGTGCGTCGGCAGGTATTTGGCTATGTTGGAGCAGAAGGTGGAGGCGGTGAGGGAGGAGATGGGACGTCTTTACCCAGATTCAACAGCCCAGGAGTGGATAGAGCAGCACGTCAGCCCTGTGGTGGCTCCCCTACAGAGGATTACAGAGGACCTCACTTCCTGTTTGGGTCACATGATGCCGCAGAGCGAATCATCATCACCGGCTCAGTAATAAATGACCTCGGTGTCCAGTTTGACAGAGGAACAGTAGATATCAAAGTATCAAAGTGCTTTAATTTATTAATTCAGGCAGTTTCCTCTTATTAAAGGACCATACCGGTGGTTTACCTGCAAACACATTTGGTTTTTCCTACCTTCTAGACTTTCGTAGGTTTCAGCTGATTTTATTACTCTATAAAAATCAACTTTTAGAGACTTGAAACCTGCCTGAGTAAAGTAATCATCCTATTAAACGTAATATCTATTAAATTTTTTTGTCGAAGTAACTTTAACTGATCCAACACGGAGCTACACGGAAGAAAATGTATGTCTCAGCCAGGAAATATAGTCCCAGAAGAAGACGGCTTTTTACAGAGAAATTAAAAATGACCATTTCTTCTACAATCGTGCATAGTGTTAGCAGGTGAAGTATTGAATTTTAATGGTTGTATCCACCTCATCATTTGTTTTTAAAAGATTAAGAATTTGGCAAAACAATACATAAAATATGGTTTCATGTTTTTGGAAAATGGTTGTCTGACAGAGCTTGTATGTGGGTAGTATTTAATGGGCTTAAATGTGCAAAATCACCATTATGGTCCTTTAAAGGGGACAACAGGAAGTAGCCCTTGTGATCTTATAAGAGTCAGCACTCTCATGAACAATGAACTGAATTTGATGTGTAAAATCACTGGAAGTCTCCTTTAAGTTCTGCAATCAGCACTGGAAGAAATCTGTCAGAATTTTAGTACTTTTTTATCCGTTATTTTGTGTTTCTATAACTAAATGCTAACTGGTATGTCACACTGTATATGCTCTAACTGCAGCAAAATAAAACATAAAAAAAATCATCTGTGTTTACATACAAAAACATTTTAATAATATAACTCCTGCAAATGTATCAAAGTAAAAAAAAAAAAAAAAAAAAAGACATTAAAATCACCCAACAGCTAACGAAAAAACCTGATTTATCGTGCAGCATAACCTGACATTTACAGATCCCTGATTCAACGACAGTCTGACTAAAGCCTGAGTTCACGTTTCATTTACCAAAAGAAAAAAAAAACAAAAAAAAAAAAACATTTCACCTTTCACACATTACTCACTCGTCGCTGAGCTGTGAAAATCCTTCACGCCTGATTACAGTTTGCACATGGCATCCATATGGACTGTGGATTGATATAAATAAACATGCAAAAGGTGATTATTACCTGGGTGGTCCAGAAAAGTGAGAAAAACACTTTCCAGTGACGCACGCACACAAATGCTCGTTAGTGCAGAGTGGGAAGATGAGTGGGAAGGCACAGTAACAGTAATCTGGAGGATATTCTCAAATAGTAATTATATAAAGCGAAAAAATGCCAAAAGCTGAAGCATTTCCATTACAGGACATTTAGTGACTGGAAGATTTTTCATCCGATTCACATCAAACTTCCATAAAAAAACTGGCTCATTCATTACCGGCCACATAAAAACACATAAAGGAATAAAATAAGAAATATTCAGTCAAAGCCGCATGGAGACGCAGGAAGAAACAACATGCACATGCTGACGGTGTTTTTAACTGGAGGAAGATGTTACTCCAGGTCCAGTGAAGGCATCACCAAAGCCACGCCCTTAATACGGCCATCCAATGCTACGACAGCAGCTGTGTCTCGTTCAGGGGCTGAATCCTCCACCGTACAGATCGGATACATCACAACAACGCAACCCGCCCCATTTCCTCCAAACGCTGATGAGATTCAAAGCCTGATTGGCTGAATTTGGATGATCATTTTGATGCATCATTTGCTTTCTTCTTGGATCATTGAGGCGGTTCTCATCAACACAAAGCTGGGAAAATATCGTGACCGCATCGTATTTATTTCATGTGGTCATTAGCAAGTTAGCAGGTTGGGTTATGGATCCATGCTGCTAATCAAGAGAATTATAGGAAAATGGAAGTTGTATGGATTTATTTACCATCGCTCTGCCTGTAAACTTGGTTATCATGGAAACCAACAAAATTTCTCAGTGGTACGTCAGCCGTTTGAGGGCAAATTACACGTGTTAAATTTTGGAATATTTGTCATGAACAGCTCCTGTTCCAAAACTAATGCTGCCTGAACGCACCGTTAGTTTTGATTTGATTTAATGGGTGAAAGTTTCAGTTTCAGAACTTTCATGTCTGTGGAGGATGTGGTGCAGGAAGATGAGTCCTCCAGCCCCTAAACTAGGACATAACTTACTAATCGCTCAGACATCATAGCTCATCAGCTTCATCCTCTGAATCGCTGCTGTGGTGGTCTAAATAATCTTCCTCCTCCTCATCATCCCCAAACTCTGCCTCGGCTGCCTGCTGCTGCAGCTCCTCCAGGCCCAGGAACCTCTTCAGCAGCGCAGCCACGGCCTCCACATCACTGCCACACGAAACAAGGAAACATATCATATCTTGCCTCTGTTTACCGAACCTGTTTGTTATGTCTGGAATGTCTCACGATAATGAGTATGGACGATATCAGTTCCAAACCTCAGCAGATTCCAAGGCCCAGTGTCCTACCTGCGTCCCCCCAGGGTGGCGCTCTGGGTGAGGGGGTAGGAGAAGCCTGTAGCCAGCCGAAGCATCAGCAGATAGCCCTTCCCTAAATAGCGAATCCTCTCCTCTTGGACGCAGACGTCACGCAGGTGTGTCAGATCCAACACGACTGAGAGAGGAAGAGAAGAAAAAACTCTGATGACACCACTGGAGGATCCTGAACCTACTAACAGACTGTCTGTGTTACTGACCTTTCTCTTGCCCCTTCCTCCATAATGTCAGGACTAAAGCATACAAGCTGAAGGTCTTAAGCTCGATCAGGTTCTTGGTTTTGTCAAACACGGCCTCCTCCCACTCCTCCATGTTCTGCATGGCCACGAACAGGCAGCCGCTCACGTAGAACAGCTTCCACAGGATGCTGTCTGCAGGATCCACATGAGGCAGAACCGAAGGCAAAGAGGCGTGAGATACGCTCAGCAACACGGGAAATCATCTAACAGAGTGTGTCGATTCAGTTAAAGTACCTGAGCTGTAATATGCTGCAGCCAAACCAACAGATCCTATACCTGAAATTCAAATGCAGGTGTATTAATTACAGACTTTATACATATAGGAGACAAATAGGTCTGATTAGAATGCTTTAGGTCCAACGTTGACTGGGAATTTATACTAACTCATTTTTATGTTTGAGTCAGTAGATATTATGAACAACAATGAAACACATACACTTACAAATACAGACTTACCAACGAGGAGAGACCAGGATCTAACACCTGGGGATCTCTTCAGGTGGAGCAGGGTGGCGCTGTGCTCCTCTACTGTCATGTATCCCATCTGAAAAAAAAAACGCCAAGAGCAGGAAATCCATATTCACATTCATCTGCAGTTGTTAATATTTTGTGATTAAAACCCCTGATTAACAGCTGTTATCGTTTGAAAGGGTAATCATTTGTGCTGGTGATAGATGTGATGATCTGCCTCCACAGAGCTGTACAAAGATAAAAACTCAACAAAGTTTGTGTTTCTTACCTTCCTCTCTTCAGGCTTTCTTTATTTTTTGCCAAGACGAGTCAACAAAAGAGCATCAGAACGAGGAAACACATGAGCTGAACTATAAGGAAGTTGAATTCATATTACTGTAACAGATGTCCTGAAAGCTACTTCCTTCCTGAACCCCTCAGTTCTGATTGGATGCGTTCAGTTTCAACAATACTTCAAAATAAAAGCTTAAAACGTTTCCCGTTAAGGCAAATCGATGTATGTAATTGCTGTGTGGTGTCTGTTAACATCCGACTTTTAAATATCCAAATACACGGTTTCACTTATACATCGAGTGCACGTCACAATTATCAGTTTTGACAAACAACAACTTCTGAACATTTGCGAAATAAATTTATTTTCTGAAAAGGCGTCAACTTTTGCTAGCTAGTGGATATACAACGCGAACGGAAATCATTTTCACGGTTTTTTTATGGGAGTTTTATTGCATTATGCGGCGCGAAGTTTCGAAAGAATACCTTTTTTTTTTTTTTNTTTTTTTTTTTTCTCCGGGAAGCTTTTGAACACTTCCGGATCAGACTTCAACTCTTTTAATGGCTTGGTTGGCGCATGCGCTGTGGGAGAGCCGGCGGGACACAATGGAGTCGGACGTAGACAGGGAAGACTGGTTTGAACACTGGAAGACCTGGTCCTATAAAATAACCAGTTTGTAGATGATGAAAACAAATAATCGACGTGCACGAATGCAGCGACGGTGACATTTCAGACAGACGAATAAAGTTGAGGTTGAGATTCTGCTGAGTCTCCTGCCCTGCTGTCCTCTGTCTCTTCCGCATTTCGTCATGTCTTTGTGCAAAACAGCCGAGCAATAAACCGTCCGGTGAGTCCACCTGTACCACTACACCTGTACCACTACACCTGGCATCATGTCCAACAGTCCTCCATAAAGTTAAACATTTAAGGACAACAGTGACTTAATGCTCTGCCAGCGGAAGGAAGGCCTGTTATAAAAGCTTCATTTCTTAACCTTCAGATAACATTTTATTTCAGTTTTTATATTAATCATCTCATATAACATGTGGGAATATGTGGACAAAACCTGCCTAAAGTGCAGATTCTGATCTTTAATCAAGTCTACAGTTTGGGTATTTAGTATGAAATTCAGTGATTATTCTATTATTTTGTTTAATTGTTTTCAGTGTTTTTCTGTCACTAATACACAAGTTATTATTTGCAGGTTTGGCCAAATGTTAAGATTTTCAAGCTAAAACTTGTTATCCTGTTTAGTAAAGGATTTTACAGAGGAGCTTGTTAGGTGGCAAATATAAAACCAGATCCTTATCCAGATCTGGATAAGGATCTTTGAAATTGGTTTATTGTTTTTGAGGAAATTTGGAAACATACATACATACATATATATATTTTAAATGCAGTGTTAAGAAAACATTTAGAATTCCTGGATGCACCCACACCAGAATGTAACCCGCCACGCTCTGCCCTTTGACCATGTTTTGTCAAAATCAATGAATAACTTTTTGAGTAATCCTGCTAAAAAAAAAAAGCAAACAAATCAGCCAACAGAAAAGAATGAAAATATGAATTAGACGTCATGTCTTCTGTTGGATGCATTTATCTTGGGTTAGATTATTAATATGTTTCCTTTGTCTAATTATCACAAGCAATATGACATTCTCACCATAGATTTTCTGTCTTTTGGGTCCTGGAAGTCTGGCTGTATCTTGGTTTTCTGCATGACATTACTTGACTGGTTGTTATGTGATGTAAAAGCTTTGTGGCTGTTTATGTTGGACTGTATATAATTAGACTGAGCCATTTAATTTTAATGACAGGATACTGCCAATTTCCCACCATTATAAAGCTGCTTACTTGCTGTGCTCGTGATAAGCAGGCTGCATTTGATAGCACGGCGGGACGGCCGGGGAGGGTGGAGTTAACAAAAAAGCAGCAGAATCTCGGTTATCAAACGAGCCTTCAGAAGGAAATGATCTCTGACCTGCTGAATGTGTTGTCTGTTTTTCATCCTCATTTCACAGACAATCCACAAGAAAAATGTCAGAGGTCAACGTGGCGAAGCGAAAGGAGAAGTGCGAAAACTGCACCAAACAGGTGAGTTTTGTGGATCCGTACCTCTGCTTCAGCATCTTCAGGTTCCTTCCTGCTGAAGCTGTAAAATCTAGAATGATGAGTTTGGTTCTCGATCATCTGCTTCCAGTGCAACAAGAAGCAGAGCGACGACGGAGTGAACTCACGTCAGGAGAGAGATGAAGTCAACAGACAGGTAAAGCTGCTTCACTCTCATCATTATCAATTTATCCAGCAATATTTCATTAGATGATTAATCATTTAGTCTGAGACATGAAAATATAATGATCCATCAGAGGTTAAAGTGATTTCTTTAATCCTGCAAAAATCCTCAGAGCATTCATCTCATAAATCTATTTCATCTTACATTTGTGAGACTTTGACCAGGAAATATTTTGTTATTGTACTGATTAAAGGACCATACCATCTATTTTGCATGTTTGAGCCTAATATATTCAGTTTTCATATACGTAACGTTACTGACAATCATTTCCCAAAGCATACTACTGGAACGGTGAATTAAAAATGTTTTTCCTACCTTCCAGACCTCCATTGGTTTCAGTTCATTCTGCTATTAAAATCAACTTGTTGATACTGTAAACGTTCTTGGGATAGGTAATCCATCATCACCAACAAGACGTGTATTCAGGTTTTTTTAGAAGTTATGTAATTTTAGTGTTTAAGCTCAATAAAAAGCGTGGAGTGAATGTATGCCTCCACCGGGGAATATAGTCCCAAAAGAAGACCTGCGTTTATGGAAAAATTTAAAGGACCGTGACTTCATAAGGCTGTGTAACTATTAGCAGGAGAAACATGGATTTTTAAGGTGGGTGTATCACTTGAATATTTGATTTTGAAAGATTAAGAGATTTAGCAAAATATCAGGAAAGCTGAAATACGGTTTTATCCTTTAGAAATGATTGTCAGTAACGTAACATGAAAATTGAATATAGTATTAAGCTCAAACATGCAAAATGGACGGTATGATCCTTTAAACAATACATGAAAGACCAACAACTTCAGTGGAATCATGAACTAGGCTGATATTTTCCGTCCTGACTTGTCCGTACACAGAGAACCTCAGCAGACGTGTAACATTTATCTCCTAGCAGCTGTTTTAGGGTTTTTTTAAATTTTCTCAGATGAATGAAGGGTCTCAGTTGTTGCTGAGCGCGTGTCTGTCGTGTGAAGGATGTTTGTCGGAAGAGGAGAGCCTGAAGATCTCTCAGCAGAGCCTGGAACAAATGGAGCGGGTTCTAGACCTCAATAAGGTAGAAGGCGCATGTGATCTGTAGTCTGAGGAGCGAGCGACAGAAAGAAAGCTCACTCTGCTGCCATGTTGTTTCTGCTGTCAGAGGTGCGACGTGTCGAAGCACCGGCTGCTGGTCGTCTCCGTGTGTCCGCAGTCGCTGCCTTTCTTTGCTGTCAAGTTTGGCATGGACGTGTCTGAAGCCGCACGCAAACTCTGTGGATTCCTGAAGAGTCTGGGTAAGCCAGAGGTTTTTTGTTTTTTTTTAACTCTGCGTTCAGAGCAAAGCATTGTATCTGAGGCTACTCTAAAGGCAAAGCTGGACCGATTCTGTGTTTTGCAAAGACGTGTTTGTTTGTAGTTATTTACTTTCATTTTTAATGCCGTAGTGCAGTAAGAAAACATGCAGAAATTTACACTGACAGAAATACATCCTCAGAACCTTTATTAGTCATTTATTCTGTAACAGGTAATGTGTGAATTTTCCCGCCTGCACACCTGGTTAGACATGCCTACAAAGCATGAGGCGGCCAGTGAGCCGGCGTTAGCCTAGCATTCCTGTTTCACAGTCTGTGTGTTGCCTGATGCAGCTGACCAATCAGAACAGAGCATGCTGTGCTGTTCATCTTGTTGTCACTCAGTGTGCACAGATGTGCTGCAGCAAGCAAGACTATGAGTGTGTTTTTGCAGATTAAAACATAGCAAAGGTTCCAACATAAAACCAAAATGAAACTAGCATGAAATCTGTGTAACGTGTCGCCTTTAAGACTGATATATGTTATCTGATGTGCACTCTTTGACATTAACACGTAAGTAAAAAAAAAAAAACATTTTGCCATTAATCCCTGGAACTAGTTTATTAAAGAGGTGGGACAAACAAATTGTTATAAGTATTAGCTATAAATACAAAAAGCTGCTAATTAAGAAAAACAAGAATATACAGAAAATAAAAGCTATATACTAGTGATGCACTGCTGTTTCTTTTTACATCAGCAAATATCTGTCTCTCTCTCTCTGCAGGGGTTGGGTATGTGTTTGACACCACCCTGGCAGCAGGTTTCAGCATCTTTGAGAGTCAGAGGGAGTTTGTTCAGAGGTACCGCAGGAGGCACCGTGACTCCCACGCCTTGCCCATGTTCACCTCCTCCTGCCCAGGTTAACTGTCCCCACCCCCCTCACCGCTCCACCTCCTCCACCATATTGTCTTCTCCTTCTTCTCTGCTTAATTGTCACCTTCCTGGACTGACTTCCCTTCTTTTTACTTGCCTCTGTTTTGACCTTCCTGCGTCCTGGCAGTGTGTTTTTGTGGCGGTATTGTTTTTGTGGCGTGCTGAGTCGAGGTCGGAGCTGCTTGGAAGTACAGATAGCAGGGAGGTGCTGGAGGAGAAAGATAGAAGCTCTTTTTCCACCACTCCCTTCATCTCAGATAGAGCAGAACTCGACGAGAACTCTTAGCCTCTCCTTTTTCTTTACCGCATCTCTCCATCATTTCATCATAAAGTGAATTTCCCTACACTCCACAGAGGGAAAGTTAGGTCATTTGCTGGCAGAAAAATGTTTTACTGTCGGTTTTATTTGTTCAGTTTATCTTTGCTTAGTTATGATTTTAGCTTACAGGACCATACCACCCATTTTGCACGTTTGAGTCTAATATATTCAATTTTCATATACGTAACATTACTGACAATCATTTCCCAAAGCATACTACTGAAACGGTGAATTAAAACTGTTTTTCCTACCTTCCAGACCTCCATTGGTTTCACTTCATTCTGCTATTAAAATCAACTTGTTGATACTGTAAACGTTCTTGGGATAGGTAATCCATCATCACCAACAAGACGTGTATTCAGGTTTTTTTTGAGAAGTTATGTAATTTTAGCGTTTAAGCACAATAAAAAGCGTGGAGTGATCTGAAAATGCTTCATAGTGGTGCATTCAAGTGCTGTAGTGAAGAACTGACAACAGGAAGCATTTTCAGATCACTCCACACTTTTTATTACACAACTTATTGCGTATTAAAATTACGTAACTTCTAAAAAAACCTGAATACACGTCTTGTTGGTGATGATGGATTACCTATCCCAAGAACGTTTACAGTATCAACAAGTTGATTTTAATAGCAGAATGAACTGAAACCAATGGAGGTCTGGAAGGTAGGAAAAACATTTTTAATTCACCGTTCCAGTAGTATGCTTTGGGAAATGATTGTCAGTAACGTTACGTGTATGAAAATTGAATATATTAAGGTCAAACATGCAAAATGGATGGTATGGTCCTTTAAGCCTTAAACATTTTACTGTAAATTTCCTGTGTTGTAAAACCAAACAAAGTTGAGAAGAACAGAAATAACTGGGGAAGAATGGAATAATCAGGAAATTTGACAAATGTGTAATTTTATGTAAAATTCATCAAAACAACGTGTTTCACGTTAGCAGCATTTGATGTCTCAGGGTGTTTGGTACAGGAATTTTCACAGCAACGACCAATAGGAAGCCTGAATTCTGTCTCTGCTTCCAGTCAGCTTGTAGGAACTTCAGTGAAACTTTGAGCATCAGCATTATATAAAGTACGTTGTGCGTGTGCGTGCAGGGTGGATCCGTTATTCGGAGCATGTCCTGGGCAGCTTGGTCACCCCTCACATCTGCACAGCCAGATCTCCACAGCAGATCATGGGCTGTCTGGTCAAAGATTTCTTCTCCAAGCAGCAGGTCAGTGTGGATCTCAACCCAAGTCATGTCTGACATTAAAGGACCACACCGGTGATTTTCCATGTTAAAGCTCAATAAATACTACTTGGAATACTGCTGCCAAACATTTTTCAAAACATAAAAGTGTGTTTTAGTTTACCTGTTATTTTTTTTGCCAAATCTCTTAGTCTTTCAAAATCAAATGTTCAGGTGATACACCCACCTTAAAGGACCATACCGGCCATTTTGCATGTTTGAGCAACATATTCAATTTTCATACACGTAACTATCCATCCATCCATTTTCTAAACCCGTTTGTCCTGTAGAGGGTCATGGGGGGGCTGGAGCCTATCCTAGCGGGGTACACCCTGGNCCCGTTTGTCCTGTAGAGGGTCATGGGGGGGCTGGAGCCTATCCTAGCGGGGTACACCCTGGACAGATCGCCAGTCTATCGCAGTTCACACACGTAATGTTACTGACAATCATTTCCCAAAGTTAATTCGCCATTTCAGTACTATGCTTGGGGAAATGATTGTCAGTAATGTAACATGTATGAAAATTGAACATGTTAGGCTCAAACATGCAAAATGGGTGGTATGGTCCTTTAAAAAAAATTCAACATTTCATCCGATAACACTCATGCACCAATGCAGACGTCACAGTCATTTTAATTCATCTGTAAGAGCCGTATTCTGCTGGGACTATGTGTCCTGGTGGAGAAATACATTTCCTTCTGTGTTGGATCAGTTAAATTAAGTAGCTTCAACAAAAAGTTGAGTAAATGTCATGTTTGCGATGATGGATTATTTATCTCAGCACGTTTCAAGTCTGTATAAGTTGATTTTATATCAGTGTAAGTAAATTTACCGCTCCAGTAGTATATTTAGGAAAATGGTAGAAATGTAACTTAGATGCAGGTTGTTTCTGTTGGGCTGAAATAGGAAAAACTAGCGGTATGCTCCTTTAAGGTGTCAAAGTGAGTTAGGAGATCATATCGCACGTCTCATCCTGTGATTTCTGAAAGGTTTTTTTTGTATTTTTTAAAGAAGATGCTAAATAATAAAGGATGTGTTCCTGTGTCTGTCCCAGCAGAAAGTGAGTCCAGAGAAAATCTTCCACGTGGTTTTAGCTCCATGCTTTGATAAGAAGCTGGAGGCCATCAGAGACGAGTTCTACAGCAGCCTGATGGACAGCAGGGACGTGGACTGTGTCCTCACCTCAGGTTCCTGCTGCTTCATCCTCACTCCTCATCCTCCTGCTGCTTCATCCTCTCTCTTCATCCTCCTACTGCTTCATCCTCACTCTTCATTCTCCTGCTGCTTCATCCTCACTCTTCATCCTCCTACTGCTTCATCCTCACTCTTTATCCTCCTGCTGCTTCATCCTCACACTTCATCCTCCTGCTGCTTCATCCTCACTCTTCATCCTCCTATTGCTTCATCCTCACTCTTCATCCTCTTACTGCTTCATCCTCACTCTTCATCCTCCTGTTGCTTCATCCTCACTCTTTATCCTCACTCCTCATCCTCACTCTTCATCCTCTTACTGCTTCATCCTCACTCCTCATCCTCCTGCTGCTTCATCCTCTCTCTTCATCCTCCTACTGCTTCATCCTCACTCTTCATCCTCCTGCTGCTTCATCCTCACTCTTCATCCTCCTACTGCTTCATCCTCACTCTTCATCCTCCTGCTGCTTCATCCTCACTCTTCATCCTCCTACTGCTTCATCCTCACTCTTCATCCTCCTGCTGCTTCATCCTCACTCTTCATCCTCCTACTGCTTCATCCTCACTCTTCATCCTCCTGCTGCTTCATCCTCACTCTTCATCCTCCTACTGCTTCATCCTCACTCTTCATCCTCCTGCTGCTTCATCCTCACTCTTCATCCTCCTACTGCTTCATCCTCACTCTTCATCCTCCTGCTGCTTCATCCTCACTCTTCATCCTCCTACTGCTTCATCCTCACTCTTCATCCTCCTGCTGCTTCATCCTCACTTTTCATCCTCCTACTGCTTCATCCTCACTCTTCATCCTCCTATAGCTTCATCCTCACTCTTCATCCTCACTCTTCATCCTCTTACTGCTTCATCCTCACTCTTCATCCTCCTGTTGCTTCATCCTCACTCTTTATCCTCACTCCTCATCCTCACTCTTCATCCTCTTACTGCTTCATCCTCACTCCTCATCCTCCTGCTGCTTCATCCTCTCTCTTCATCCTCCTACTGCTTCATCCTCACTCTTCATCCTCCTGCTGCTTCATCCTCACTTTTCATCCTCCTACTGCTTCATCCTCACTCTTCATCCTCCTATAGCTTCATCCTCACTCTTCATCCTCACTCTTCATCCTCTTACTGCTTCATCCTCACTCTTCATCCTCCTGTTGCTTCATCCTCACTCTTCATCCTCACTCCTCATCCTCACTCTTCATCCTCCTATTGCTTCATCCTCACTCTTCATCCTCACACTGCTGCTCTGACCACATAACATTTCCAGATACTGCTGTTTCTTTTTTTTTTTTTTTTTTTTTTTTTTTGTATTTTAGGATTTAGTATCTCTGTTAGTAATTTTCCACCAAAAACAACGTCTGGTTCTCAAGCTGCTTCCGCTTCGGTAACCATGGATACACGTCGTGGAAATTTGACCACCTATGACAGCTAATGAGGAACGAGACAAACTCTCCTTACGGTATTGTCGCACTTTACTAATGCTCGAGCACGGAACGAGAAGCAAAACTTACCACCGCGCTGAGTTCTGGACGCACCTCGACTTATACTTTTACACACAAATCATGAACCATGTTTAACTTTGTAAGCCGTGGTACAGAACCACTGACTTACAGGTTATAACACTCCTTAGCTGCATGTCATTATAACCACACACATCGTCTTGATACCAATGATGATGCCCTTTGTTCTATCAGTTGAAATTCCTTCACATTCATGTTACTTTCCCAAGACAGTATCTGGAGAATAACCTTCAAAATAAACACACACACACACACACACACACACAGTGAGTCTTCAGTAAATCTTTGTCTCGTTATCTGCATGAGAAAGGAACAGACAGTTCTTTCAGCCCTGCTGTCTGCAGCTGGTGAGGCTTGTTACAGTCAGCAATATCAAGTTGCAGTTATTTCACACAGCATAAGCTCTGATTAATGTCACACAGTAAAACATATAAGAATGAACACAGGATATTTCTGCTGATTATGCTGTAATTGTAATTAACTCTGTAAGGGTATACAGAGTTAAATATTTTCTCTTACAATCACCAACAAAAGTAATGGCAGAAGTTTTACTTTAATTTACTTCAATATGGCAGAGTTACATGTATGGAAGATTATAAGGGACACAAAATAAAAAAAACAGTGAATGAGTGAAATATGAAACACATTTGTGAAATACAATACATGTTTTCATTTGTATTTCATTTCCATACATGCATTTACTGTGNTTTTTTTTTTTTTTTTGTTTGAATGATTGAATTGTTTTTCATTGTGACATGAATTTTTCATGCCACATCACAATCAAATCACAGAACGATGAAAATAAAAGATCTGGGGTTTTTCATTTCATGTTGTCCAGCAGGGGGCAGCAGAGACATGCCAATACTAAATGCAAAACCCTCTCATTTATTTTTCTGAAGCATTATTAGTGCCAGAATGAAAAAGCAAACATGACAACGTGATGTTGGACAACATGAAATGAGAAACCCCTGATCTTTTCTTTTCATCGTACTGTGATTTGATTGTAATGTGGCATGAAAAATTCATGTCACAATGAAAAACAATTCATTTAATCATTCTAACAAAAAAAATACAGTTTGAACTATACAGTATGTTTTACACTTAATTATGATGCAGTAAATATGTGTGTGTAAATGAAATACAAATGAAAACATGGATTGTATTTCACAAACGTGTATTATATTTCACTCTGTTTAACGTTTTTTATTTTAATTGTGTCCCTTATAATCTTTCATATACATTAATCAAGTATTCATGGTTCAAATACAAATAAGTTTTGGTTGAAATTATTCATACGATTCCAAATTAGGTTCATGGAACTGAATCTGTTCCATGTTGGTGAAATGAGCCTTGAAATGATTGATTGATTAATTGATTGATTGATTGATTGATACATACATACATATAGCGATGACTCTGTTCACATTAGACAAAAAGTTTATAACTTTAGCTCATTCAGGGAGCTCACACCATTTCCTTTCTGTCAGTATAAATCCAGATTTTTACTCTCATTACCCTGAAATCAGCTTTATCATGTAAACTGGTTGTACAGTGACATCATCTTATCCATAATGATGATGATGATGATGATGAGGATGAGGATGTCTTAGCGACGTTAAAGTCGTGTTTGTTGTTTCAGGGGAGATTTATTACCTGATGGAGCAGAGGAAGGTGTCGGTGCAGGAGATGGACTCAGCTCCACTCGACCATGTGTGAGTGCAGAGAGAGAGAGAGAGAATTAAATTATTAAGACTCACTGTTTTTTGATATTTCACCTTTACTTACTATATATTTGCAGTAAAATATTTTTAAAAAATGACTCTTAGAATCATTTGTGTGTGTGTGTGTGTGTGTGTGTGTGTGTGTGTGTGTGTGTGTGTGTAGGCTGGGAGAAGCCGGAGATGGCGTACTGGTGAGACACGAGGGCCGCGGTTCTGAAGGATTCCTAGAACACGTGTTCAAACACGCTGCTAAAGAGCTCTTTGGTCTGGACGTCCATGAGATCACGTACAAAACCCTCAGGTGAGACTGCGAGTTCCTCTAACGACGTGATTCACCCTAAACCTCAGGATCTGTTACCGTGTTATCAGTGGTTACGCTGCTGCTTTCTGTCGGTCCAGAGTCCGTATGAAATGTCTCTGTAAAGTCTGATCACACCATTTTTAATCCTCTTCCTTTGTCTAAAACCTCTCTGGCGTCTCAGGAATCGTGACTTCCAGGAAGTGACTCTAGAGCGAGACGGAGAGACGCTGCTGCAGTTTGCTGCCGTCTACGGCTTCAGGAACATCCAGACGCTGGTTCACCGGATGAGGAAGGGACGCGTGCCGTACCAGCTGGTGGAGGTTCTGTCCTGCCCTGGAGGTAACACGACCACCGCCACGACTCCCCTCTGTCAGGTGTTTGACAGCATTAACCCTCTCGTGTCTCCCGTGTGTCGCCTCAGGGTGCTTAAGCGGCCGCGGTCAGGCGGAGAACACNCCCTCTCGTGTCTCCCGTGTGTCGCCTCAGGGTGCTTAAGCGGCCGCGGTCAGGCGGAGAACACAGCGGAGCGGCGGGTGGATAAAGCTCTGGTGCAGCAGATGGAGGAGGCGTACAGCAGTCTGCCAGTCCGTCTGCCAGACATCAACCCTGCTCTCCTCACCCTCTATCAGGACTGGCTGCAGGGCCAGGACTCCCCACAGGCCCAGATGCTGCTCCACACCCACTACAAAACCCACAGCCACACACACACACAGCCTCCACACATGCAGTGGTGAGGACGCAGCATCCGGTCCGATCCGGCTCGGACCGTCTCATCATTCAGGCTGGAACCATGAGGGACGCGCCAAACTCTGAGACACTTAGAGCTCTCCATAGGTGCCATTCTTCTGTTTGCCCACACGGGGGCGCTGCATGTCTGAAATGATCGTCTCCCTGTGGAGGACGTGACGGTCCACGGTCCAGAAAAACCCACATTTGTACTTCCTGCAGATGAAAGACGATGTCAGAACGCTGTTGGTGTGACAGCTAATAAACCTGCAGACATTAAACAACTCAAAGCATAGCTGAACTATTTATGCCAAATTACAGAGCAATAAGCAGCCAACATTTAAAGGACCACACCGCTGATTCTGCATGTTGGAGCCCATTAAATTATACTCATATACTCTTTACCTCAAACATCCATTTTCCAAAGCATAAAACCATATTTTAGTTTTTCTGTTACTTTGTTAAATCTGCTAATTTTTCAAAATCAAATTTTCAGATGATACAAACACCTGAAAACTCAGTGTTTCACCTGCTGATACGTTCATATTCCTCAGTAAAATTTGTCTTCTCCTGCGACCGTATTCTGTGGCGGAGACAGAATTTTTTCTGTGTAGCTTAAATTATTTGTCTCATGTTCCAAGTCTCTAAAGTTGATTTTTGTGTTGTACTGGACTGAACAGAAAGCAGTGGCAGTCTGGAAGGTAGGAAGAACAATTCTAATATTTACTGCTTCAGTAGCATGTTTTAGAAAATGGTTGTCGACAACGTAACGTATACAGGTCGCAGTTATTGGGTTCAATTATGCAAAATCACCGGTATGGTCCTTTAATAAGCTTGTCACACAACTGGAGCCTGATTGATTCAGGAAATTTTATGTATTTATATCAAAATGTCCGACATTCTGTTAAAGTTCTCATACAGCCGTCTCACCCTGACGAGTATGCAACACCGTGGTCATCCTCTCAGCGCCAGCGTTCAGGAAGTGAGGCTGCTGTATGACGCAATATGCAGGTCAAAGGTCACGTGAGTATGTTTGCTTGTGTGTGCTTTCACTCATCCACCATGTGCAGAATCTCAATGTTTTAATGGTACGAGACGATTTCATTTGCATTGTTACTTTTAGTCGTTTGGTCTCTTCCTGCAAACAAAAGCATAACAGTTTCTTAAGTTATGTGTTTTTGTTTTTTTTTGCTTGTACAAGATCATACATGTCATACATGTTCCACAGTAAAATATTCTGAAGAGGAATAAAATGAACCATGTCATCTCTTTTCATCATGGGATTATGATGGAATGTACTGATGGTTGCATCATGTCTTACAGTTAATGTGCTTCTTGATATGAAACCACTTAAAGGAGCATACCAGTGATTTTTCCCTGGTTTCAGTTCATTCCAGTACGCCATAAAAATCAGCTTGTACAGATTTGAAATGTGCTTGAGATAAATAATCACAGCAAACCAGACGTTATTTTTTTGCTGAAGTAATTTAATTTAACTGATCCAACACCAAGCAGCACAAAAGAAAATGTATTTCTCCGCCAGAGAATATAGTCCCAGGAGAAAATGGCTTTGATTCTGGTTCAGACGTATGAGTTAGCCGGTTAGCGTGTAGCACCTGAACATCTGATTTTGAAAGATGAGAGGAATTTGGCAAAATAACATGAAAACTAGAATATGGTTCTATGTTTTGAAAAGTGATTGACAGTATATGTATGCGTGACTTCATGCAAAATTACAGGTGTGGCCCTTTAATGCGTAATCCTTTACAGGTTAACTGGGTTTGTTCCAATATAACACAAGTGTTGGTTTACAGATAACATTTCTCTCCTGTGGTCAAGGAAACTTTGATGTGTATTTATTGTGAGGCGTGTCCACGTTCATACATCACGTACATGCACAGATTTCTACATATTAATATAAAATCTTACCTTTAATGTTACTTTACTGAGTCTCCAGTACTTCTCTAAGTACATAATAAGCAAGTATTTGGTGTTTTTAGACCTTAGGCAATTCACACATACCAGAGATTTCTGCACTTTTCCTCCTTTTCTCTCTCTCTCTCTCTCTCTCTCTCTCCTTTATTGCTTCACCGTCCTGTCTGTGGAAGGTNTTTCTCTCTCTCTCTCTCTCTCTCTCTCTCCTTTATTGCTTCACCGTCCTGTCTGTGGAAGGTTGAAAGTGCAGCTGTTGGAATTTACCACAGACATGGTGTGTGTGTGGGTGTGTGTGTGTGTGGGTAGGTTTACACCTGAAGAGGTAAAAGTGAAAGCTGAGGATTATTCTCTGGTAAAAAACACTCTGCTGCTGTCTGACAGAGGAGCTCTTGATGTGAGTACCATCATATTTTTCATATTTTCCTGTGTGTACAGGTGTGTAGGTGTGTGAGTGGCTTTGGGGCTAAACTGGCTGATCTGACTGGATGTCTGACATTTACAGGTGTGTAATTATACCAACGACAAACCTGTTGAGTAGAAGTCTAAGTGAGCTGTAAGTGTTGCAACGTTGTGAGAAAGCACAAGGAATGAAAACTAGATTTCTCTCACTTTTCTACGGCCGCAAAGCGCTGAATCCTGCTCCAATGAGAATAAACTGAATCTGATGTGTGAAACAGGTGGACTTTCCCTTTAAAATAATGTACTTAGTCCAGCTAATCCTGCTTTTAAAAAATAGGTGAGTTAGCTCTTTTCACAGCTGTATAGGCAGTCATCCAATCCAAATTCAGGATTTCAGCATGTATTATGCAAAATAGAGAAGTAGAAGAAGTGAAACTATAATTGAGTAAATAAAACTTTAAAGGACCATGCCACCCATTTTGCATGCTTGAGCCTAATATATTCAATTTTCATACATGTAACATTACTGACAATCATTTCCCAAAGCATACTACTGGAATAGTGAATTTAAAATGTTTTTCCTACCTTCCAGACCTCCATTGGTTTCAGTTCATTCTGCTATTAAAATCAACTTGTTGATACTGTAAACGTTCTTGGGATAGGTAATCCATCATCACCAACAAGACGTGTATTCAGGTTTTTTTAGAAGTTATGTAATTTTAGTGTTTAAGCTCAATAAAAAGCGTGGAGTGAATGTATGCCTCCACCGGGGAATATAGTCCCAAAAGAAGACCTGCGTTTATGGAAAAATTTAAAGGACCGTGACTTCATAAGGCTGTGTAACTATTAGCAGGAGAAACATGGATTTTTAAGGTGGGTGTATCACTGGAATATTTGATTTTGAAAGATGAAGAGATTTTGCAAAATATCAGGAAAATTGAAATACAGTTTTATCCTTTGGGAAATGATTGTCAGTAACGTAACATGTATGAANTTTTGAAAGATGAAGAGATTTTGCAAAATATCAGGAAAATTGAAATACAGTTTTATCCTTTGGGAAATGATTGTCAGTAACGTAACATGTATGATAATTTAATATATTAGGCTTAAACAAGCAAAATGGACGGTATGGTCCTTTAAATATGTAAATTACATCCCAAACCCACCAAACTGTCATAGATCAAAATAAAACATGAAAATTAAAATGTCCCAAAACCTCTTTACCTGTTTCCCCAATTTTTCAACACAGGTGATCTGCAGGTGAACGTCATTTTACCTGAACTTCACTCTGATTTATGGACTTTATTCTCCCTTTATTTGATCTTATTTTCTTGGTTCTCTTCCTGCAGACAGGCAAACTTCCAGCATGTCTCCGCTGTGGAATTTTCTCTTCCTTGCCTCTGTTCTGCTTAACTCCTCCAAAAGTCAAGGTAACCTGCAACTTCTCCTCTTCATCACGTTTGTATGAGAATTTGAACAGAATAAAATAAATGCATTATAAGATCAAATAAACTTTATTGATCCCATGAGGGGAAAATTAAATTTACTTGACAGGACAGAAAAACGAAAATGGTGAATAAAGTGACGGAAAGTGAACAGTAAAAGGAAATAGAGTGATAAATCTGTAAATTAAAAGCAGGTAATTTGTGGTTATTGTTGCAGGAGTTTCTCTGGACTGCAGTGGCAACGTGACGGCTGTGGTTGGAATGAGCTGGAGCAAAACCTGCAAGGTGGATTTCTTAGCTGTCAAAGTAAACTGTGAGGTTTACGACTGTAATTGGACGACAGATAAAGATGGCCACATATGTAATAACAGCATGATGAAAGACAATGCAACAACGCCCACATACACGTGTGGATCAGACTGGATGAGTCGCACCGTGTATCTTAACGTCTCAAATACCTCCAAACACCAAGCAGGAAGTTACAGCGTTAAAGTTTTTACAGACTGCGGCTTGTCTGTCTCCACCTTCAAACTAGATGTTATCAGCCATGGTGAGTTAAAGCTTTGAATTCTGCTTTTATTTGCAAGTTAAACCCTGTAATATTTAAATCTTTAGGTTTTGTCCATGTAAAATAATCATTCATCAGTAATCATTTACCTTCTCAGATGGATCCAGGAGGCCAGACCCTGGGCCACCTGATGCGACCACCGCCCTGCTCGGCTTCTTCCTAACACTCCTTGTCATGGTGATTTTGGTGTGTTTTCTGGTGTGTTTGATCAAAAAGAAAAGGACTCAAAGACAACGGTAACACAGATCCTGAACATGAGGGCGAGTTTTCAGTCTCTGACCAATTCATGATTTTGTGTGATTTCATGTGTGAGCATCCGTGTACATGTGTGTGTGATTCCAACTGTAGCTGATAGTCATGTGATTTATTTATTTATTTGTGTACTTTAAAAAAAAAATAATGGAATGTATTTTTTTTTGTATTTATATGGTTTGACTGGTTTAAAGTATAATACAGATACGTGTTCTTATTTTCATTTGGGGTGTATTTTGAAACGCTTGCAAAGATTAAAGGACCATATCATCCATTTTACATGTTTGAGCCTAATATATTCAGTTTTCATACATGTTACGTTACTGACAATCATTTCCCAAAGGATAAAACTGTATTTCAGTTTTCCTGATATTTTGCAAAATCTCTTAAGCTTTCAAAATCAAATATTCAAGTGATACACCCACCTTAAAAATCCATGTTTCTCCTGCTAATAGTTACACAGCCTTATGAAGTCACGGTCCTTTAAATTTTTCCATAAACGCAGGTCTTCTTTTGGGACTATATTCCCCGGTGGAGGCATACATTCACTCCACGCTTTTTATTGAGCTTAAACACTAAAATTACATAACTTCTAAAAAAACCTGAATACACGTCTTGTTGGTGATGATGGATTACCTATCCCAAGAACGTTTACAGTATCAACAAGTTGATTTTAATAGCAGAATGAACTGAAACCAATGGAGGTCTGGAAGGTAGGAAAAACATTTTTAATTCACCGTTCCAGTAGTATGCTTTGGGAAATGATTATCAGTAACATTACATGTATGAAAATTGAATATGTTAGGCTCAAACATGTAAAATGGATGGCATGGTCCTTTAAACGTGTTAAACAAACTTCAGCTCAAAGAGAGAGGTGCACACTGAGTGAAAACAAATCATTTTTAGGTACTGTCTCTTTAAGGTCCCTTCCTGAAATTCAATTCTGTTCTGATTGGCCAGCTGAGTCAGGCCTGAGCTGGATGCTGGCTAAACGCTGGCTGGTAAACTCAAATGTAACATGTTGATGTCATCATGTTACAGAAGTAAAAGATCGATCAAAAACGAAGCTTCCAAGGATTCAGGACCTTAATGGATGTTCATCACATACTCCTACTGTACTGCACCATCAACATGAGAGAAAAGAACAGAAAACAAACTGCTTCTCAAATCTTTCTTACCTTTTGTTTGCACTTTGTAAAACACTAAAAACAGTTTATTAAATGTAAATACACAGAGCACAGCTGCTTCCTGTACAAACTTTCTTTCTGCTGCTCGTCAAACAGCAGCCTGGAGTTATTAACCTTTAAATAAAGCTGATTTTATAAATAATAAGTGCCTCCACATCATTCGTCTGAGATGTGTTGTGGTATACTGAAGTGTACACACACACAGAGCTCATAACCACTGATCCTACAGACGAATAAAAACAATCAGTCTCACTTCCTCTGCATGATGCGTCTCAGTGAGTTCCTTTAAGAAGGCGATGTGTCAGTCATTCTGTCAGTCGTCTGCTGAGCTGAAGCTGAGCTCCACCCTGCAGCATGAGAACCCACTGGTGGAGCGTTGTGTTGGGATTCCTCTGCATGTCTGCTGAGGCAGCAGTCATCACCTGGACAGGTGAGTCTGAGGGGGGATCCAGAAATGATGCTGTCATCAGAAACGGTTCGGGCTCATTTTTTCCTGTTTGTCGCCTCATCCTGTTATTGCCTCTTAACTCTTCTAGAATGTGTTTGTTGAATATATATCTTAAATAGTTGGTAACAACTTTATAACCACCCAAACCAGAATATCAACACTTTAGTATCAACCTGAATTCAGACAATTACTTTCTGTTAACTTAATATAATCAAGTGTAGGGTTTGGTATTAATCAGCCTGTAACAGATGTCTGTGGTCTCACAGGAAGTCTGAGGCTCCTTACTCTGAGTGATGCAGGTCAGACTAAGGGGTCGTCAGATTTGCTGATCAACTGAAAATCCGTTTTTGATATTGAAAAAGCCCAATTTTTAAGCAATATTTCTGAACTGAGTAGACAGCTAGCAACAATCATGTGAACTTTTTGCCTGACTCTGTCTTTCACCAAAATAAAAGCCTAGTAGACATCGTATAAAGATTAAAATACTTGATCTAAAAGAATGAATTTCTTTTTTTTTTTTTTTTTTNTTTTTTTTTTTTTTTTTTTAATTTACACATCAGATGTCTTCAAATCACCTGCAACGTACTCAAATCTCTCTAGTTTTTAAACAGGACAAAGTTTTTTTTAATGTTAGTCATTACCATGATTGATATTTGATTGTTTTTTTGTTTTTTTTGGTTTAGTTTCTCCAAATGTCAGGAAGTCGTAACCTCTCTCTCTTCCTGACAGTTTCTCAAACCCCCTCCATCGTCTCCCTGATGAGAGTCAACATGTCTGCTGAGATCACATGCTCCACGTCGCTGACCGATCCAAGCGGACTGTACCTGAAGAGCCGTTTCCGTGGCGACAGGGATAATGCGTACCTGTTCCTGCAAAACAGACAAATTGCCAAGAACACCATATCTGGAGAATTTGTGGGCCGTATTCAGGTCTCTCCTGACCTGCTGGGTGGGCGGGGCTATGCCGTGACCTTCCAGCTCTCTCTGCTCAGGCTGGAGGACACAGACATGTACTACTGCAGCTGGAAATATTTCAACATGGACACAACAAAACCAGAAACTCTGTCCAGCAACGGCACCATCATCATCATCAGAGGTGCAAAAAGAATCCAGACAAACACTGCTCACTAAAATAACATAAGAAGTCACAGGAAATTTGTCGTCTTAAGCAGATGAGTTAGGAAAAGTGAAGATACAGTATATGGTATTTAGGTTTATGAGGAAGTGGAAGCGGAAGGGGTTAAATTATCTGGTAGATAAGCAGCTGGATAATTGATGACAAGCAGCAAGGACAGACTGAAATAAAGGTTGGAGTTGAACTAAAGGCCAAACAGTGAGAACTAAGATTAACTACAGAGAGACCTCTTAGAATTTAAATTGTTTTTTTTAAGAATTTATCATATTTCTGTAAACCTTTTGGAGTTTAATTTCATTCTGTAGCCCATTTTCTCCCTCCTTTCCTCACAGACAGAGCTCCCCAGGAAGAATGCAGGGGCCGTGATTTGGATCTCATCTTCGTTGTCCTGAGTGTGATGGCCTTCATGGTCATAATGTTCCTCTTCATAGGAGCGCTCCTTTTAAGATGCGCAAGAGTAAGTTTACAGTGTTACGCTAAGGTTAACGTTGACACACATACGCTGTGCCTGCGTGTTTGCAGCTAAAGTGATTTTCTTTGTGCTCGTACAGTTCAAAAGACAGTTCAGACCTGAGAGAGCCACACCAAAGCTGAGCAGGCATCGACATGTTTGCCCACAGCAACAATTCTCACACCAGCCTGCACCAACCCTCGACTACAGAGGCATCCTGTAACGCTGACGGCCGGAGGTGATGATAACGATGGTGACGATGATGATAAGGGCTGAACGTTCTCGCAAAAGTTACCATAGACCGTAATACATGCAGGGTCAGCAGGTGACATTTGAGTCAGCAGTGCGTCTTTGTGCACTTAACACAGGAAAGGTGCTGCCTTTCTTCTTCTGCCTGTCATTTCCTTTTGTACACAAATTTGTGTTTTCTGAGCAGAAAAAACCAGCTTCGGCGACCACATCCTGGCAGGTACCTGACACAAAGCTGATGCATGTGAATGCAGTTTTGTGAGGCAAACTGCATATAAAGTAAATCTTGTAGAAGTAATGCATTGCATGTGGACTTGATATGTATAATTTTGTAGTGTGCATGTTGTGACTGCTTTCTTATTGTAACTGAAAGCGCTTTTTTTTTTTTTTTANTTTTTTTTTTTTTTTAAATGTGATTTAATGGGATTAATAAAAACAGAGTTATCTGGTTTTTACTAATGAAATCTTCAAATGTTATTACCTGCACCAAGGAGCTTAGATTTTCACCTGCGTCCATTGGTTGGTTGGTTTCTTTGCTCAGAAACAAGATAAACAACAAGGTAAATGGACTTCATGATGGAGAGGCTATGAAATGACACGCTAAAGTTGGAGTTGTACAGTTTTAATGGAGACAGAACACCGCATCAACTTGCAGTCAGTTTACATACTTTACATTTATGGATGCAAAATTTAGCCTTTAACATAAAAGAGCTGGCAAATAAGTTAAAAGAATCATTTGAATGCTTAAAATATGCAATCATTCTTTCAAAGCATTAAAAGCATAAAAGGTGTTTCCTGTCAAATAAATGAATTTGCAGGATGAATGCAGTGCAGTATTTACAATGTATTCCCTTGGTTTCATGTTACATATGCGGTTTTTGCAAGTTTACTTTGACTCCTACAGTCTGTTGGTGAATATCTGTGCACGACACCTTTTCACGCTGGTTCAGTTAAATCACAAATGAATGCGAACGATTTACGGCAAGATTATTACATTTATAGTCAAGGTATAATTGTCATTTTATGCAAAATGCAGAAGCAAACTGCAGGATGATCATGCGGAACTCACGTGCTACTTTTTTTTCAAGGGAGTGATATGAGTGTAACACGGTGCATCCATGAAAGCAGTCTTCTGGTAATATGAACTATGTGGTAATATTCATAGTTTTATAAGTACATTATCGTATAAATGTGAGTGTAGGTATCTGGATGAGCGAGGAGGCAGCTCTTCATTATTCCTGCGTGTGGAAAGTTTCCAGAAAGATAAAGCTGTCACCTTGACTTTTGCTCGGAGCTGGTGGCCGTCCAATGCGTAAACAGTCACATATGCGCCGCTGTCACCGAATCTCAGCAAAAACAGCGCCGGTTCCGCTACTTCCGTTATTCCTCGGCTTGAAGCGGTTCAGCTAACCTTTAGCCAGACCTGCGGCGTTCCTGAAAGAAGGATGAGCGTCCATAAAGTCATCTTTTCCAGGATAAACCCGCTGAAGCTGCTGAAGACGTCAGGAACAAGTACATGGATAAACAGACTTCATGATGGTGAGGCGCTGTGACACTAGTGCTGATATATAATATGCTAAGCTAGCAGTAGCACCGCTTACCGGTATGGAGACAGAACACCGAGCCAAACTCAATGCAACATGTAGCTAATTAGAGAAATGTCGTCTTATCTATTCGTAAAGCTGAATTTTTGCTTGAGTAAGAGGTCAAACTTTACCGATCAGAAGGTTCGTATTAATTCGGCATTCAGCCCAGTTCACCAGAAAGCATTTCTGATGTTAAAACTTTATCGTGTGAACTCTTTGTCTGACTCTGTCTTTCACCAAAATAAAAGCCTAGTAGACGTCGTATAAAGATTAAAATAATCTGGCCTTTCTCACAGCAGAAATAGTCACGTAGAGATGTACACCATCAGCCACACATTACAACCTGTGACAGGTGCATCAATAACATCAAGGTGTGGATATATGTGAATATATTAGGTAGCAAGTTGTTGAAGTTGATGTGTTGAAGCAGGAAAAATTGCAGCATAAGGACCTGAGTGACTTTGACAAGGACCAACTTGTGCTGCTGGCCGACTGGGTCAGAGCATCTCTGAAACAGCAGCTCTTGTGGGGCGTTCCTGGTATGCAGCGGTCAGTACCTACCAAAAGTGGTCAAAGGAAGGACAACTGGTGAACCGATGACAGGGTCATGGGTGCCTAAGGCTCACTGATGGTTGTGGGGGGCGAAGGGCTAGCCCGTCAGCTCTGATCCCACAGAAGAGCTGCTGTAGCACAAACGGCAGAAAAAGCGACTGCTGCTATGATAGACAGGTGTCAGAACACACAGCATGGCAGTGTGCGGCTAGCTGCAGACCACTCAGACAGTGGCGGAGCCAGGGGGTGGCCCATGGGTGGCCATGGCCACCATAGATGAAAGCCTGGCCACCCCATTGGCCACCACACACAGCATCCACTCTCAGGTCACTCATTTTTTAATTTATTTGAATATTTATTATCATGTGGAACCATTTCTGCCCTGCCGCCGCAGCACTCAGGACTCTATATAGCAGAGC